>JANJXV010000917.1:0-267337 GCA_024803745.1 Megascapheus bottae
GAAGTCATAGAATGGAAGTGTGTGAAGTCATAGAATGGAGGTGTGTGAAGCCAGAATTGAGGTGTGTGAAGTCACAGAATTGAGGGGTGTGAACTCAGAATGGAGGTGTGTGAAGTCACAGAATGAAGGTTTGTGAAATCATAGAATGGAGGTGTGTGAAGTCATAGAACGGATGTTTCTGAAGTAGAATGAAGGTGTGTAAAGTCATAGAATGGAGGTGTGTGAAGTCAAAATGGAGGTGTGCGAACTCATAAAATGGAGATGTGTGAAGTCATGGAATGGAGGTGTGTGAAGTCCAAAAATAGAGGTGTGTGAAGTCAAACAATGTTAATGTGTGTGAAGTCACAGAATGGAGGTGTGTGAATTCAAAGAATGGAAGTGTGTGAAGTCAAAATGGAGGTGTGTGAAGTAACAGAATGGAGGTGTGTGAAGTCACAGAATGTAGGTGTGTGAAGTCATAGAATGGAGGTGTGTGAAGTCACAGAATGGAGGTGTGTGAAGCCACCGAATGGAGGTGTGTGAAGTCATAGAATGGAGCTATATGAAGTCATAATGCAGGTGTGTGAAGTCATAGAATGGAGGTGTGTGAAATCACAATGGAGGTGTGTGAAGTCAAAGAATGGAGGTGTGTGAAGTCATAGAAAGGAATTGTGTGAAGTCGTAGAATTGAGGTGTGTGAAGCCAGAATTTAGGTGTGTGAAATCACAGAATTGAGGTGTGTGAACTCAGAATGGAGGTGTGTGAAGTCACAGAATGGAGGTTTGTAAAGTCATAGAATGGAGGTGTGTGAAGTCATAGAATGGATGTTTCTGAAGTAGAATGTAGGTGTGTGAAGTCAAAATGGAGGTGTGTGAAGTCAAAATAGAGGTGTGTGAAGTCACAGAATTGAGGTGTGTGAAGTCACAGAATGGAGCTGTGTGAAGTCATAGAATGGAGGTGTGTGAAGGCACAGAATGGAGGTGTGTGAAGTCATAGAATGGAGCTATATGAAGTCATAATGGAGGTGTGTGAAGTCATAGAATGGAGGTGTGTGAAATCACAATGAAGGTGTGTGAAGTCAAAGAATGGAGGTGTGTGAAGTCATAGAATGGAATTGTGTGAAGTCACAGAATTGAGGTGTGTGAACTCAGAATGGAGGTGTGTGAAGTCACAGAATGGAGGTTTGTAAAGTCATAGAATAGAGGTGTGTGAAGTCATAGAATGGATGTTTCTGAAGTAGAATGAAGGTGTGTGAAGTCGTAGAATATAGGTGTGTGAAGTCAAAATGGAGGTGTGCGAACTCATAAAATGGAGATGCGTGAAGTCATGGAATGGAGGTGTGTGAAGTCCAAAAATGGAGGTGTGTGAAGTCAAACAATGGTGGTGTGGGAAGTCACAGAATGGAGGTGTGTGAAGTCAAAGAATGGAAGTGTGTGAAGTCAAAATTGAGGTGTGTGAAGTCACAGAATGCAGGTGTGTGAAGTCACAGAATGGAGGTGTGTGAAGTCATAGAATGGAGGTGTGTGAAGTCACAGAATGGAGGTGTGTGAAGTCACAGAATGGAGGTGTGTGAAGTCATAGAATGGAGGTGTGTGAACTCATAGAATGGAGGTGTGTGAAGTCATGGAAAGGAGGTGTGTGAAGTAAAGAATGGAGGTGTGTGAATTCAAACAATAAAGGTGTGTGAAGTCACAGAATGGAGGTATGTGAAATCACAGAATGGAGGTGTGTGAAGTCAAAAAGGTGGTGTGTAGAGTCACAAATGGAGGTGTGTGAACTCATAGAATGGAGGTGTGTGAAGTCAAAGAATGGAGGTGTGTGAAGGCATCGAATGGAGGTGTGTGAAGTCATGGAATGGATGTGTGTGAAGTCACAGAATGGAGGTGTGTGAAGTCAGAATGGAGGTGTGTGATGTCATAGAATGGAGGTGTGTGAAGACAGAATGGAGTTGTGTGAACTCATAGAATGGAGGTGTGTGAAGTCATAGAATGGAGGTGTGTGAAGTCATAGAATGGATGTTTGTGAAGTAAGAATGAAGGTGTGTTAAGTCCTAGAATGGAGATGTGTGAAGGCAGAGAATGGAGGTGTGTGAAGTCATAGAATGGAGCTGTGTGAAGTCAGAATGGAGGTGTGTGAAGTCATAGAATGAAGGTGTGTGAACTCACAATGGAGATGTGTGAAGTCAAAGAATGGAGGTGTGTGAAGTCAAAGAATGGAGGTGTGTGAAGTCATAGAATGGAGGTGTGTGAAGTCATAGAATGGAGGTGTGTGAAGTCACAGAATTGATGTTTGTGAAGTCAGAATGGAGGTGTGTGAAGTCAGAATGGAGGTTTGTGAAGTCACAGAATGGAGGTGTGTGAAGTCGTAGAATGGATGTGTGTGAAGTCACAAAATTGATGTTTGTGAAGTCAGAATGGAGGTGTGTGAACTCACAATGGAGGTGTGTGAAGTCAAAGAATGGAGGTGTGTGAAGTCACAGAATTGATGTTTGTGAAGTCAGAATGGAGGTGTGTGAAGTCAGAATGGAGGTGTGTGAAGTCATAGAATGGAGGTGTGTGAAGTCACAATGCAGGTGTGTGAACTCATAGAATGGAGGTATGTGAAGTCACAGAATGGAGGTGTGTGAAGTCATAGAATGGAGGAGTGTGAAGTCATAGAATGGAGGTTTGTGAAGTCATAGAATGAAGGTGGGTGAATTCATACAATGGATGTTCCTGAAGTAAGAATGTAGGTGTGTGAAGTCATAGAATGGAGGTGTGTGAAGTCAAAATGGTGGTGTGTGAACTCACAGAATGGATGTATGTGAACTGATAGAGTAGAGGTGTGTGAAGGCATGGAATGGAGGTGTGTGAATTCAAAGAATGGAGGTGTGTGAAGTCAAACAATGGAGGTGTGCGAAGTCACAGAATGGAGGTGTGTGAAGTCACAGAATGGAAGTGTGTGAAGTCAAAATGGAGGTGTGTGAAGTCACAGAATGGAGTTGTGTGAAGTCACAGAATGGAGGTTTGTGAAGTCAAAATGGTGGTGTGTAACGTCACAAATGGAGGTGTGTGAAGTCACAGAATGTATGTGTGTGAACTCAAAATGGAGGTGTGTGAAGTCAAAGAATGGAGGTGTGCGAAGTCAAAGAATATAGGTGTGTGAAGTCATAGAATGGAGGTGTGTGAAGTCATAGAATGTAGGTGTGTGAAATCATAGAATGAAGGTGTGTGAAGTCACGGAATGAAGGTGTGTGAAGTCACAGAACGGAGGTGTTTGACGTCAGAATGGAGGTGTGTGAAGTCCCAGAATGGAGGTGTGGGAAGTCACAGAATGGAGTTGTGTGAAGTCACAGAATGGAGATGGGTGAATTCATAGAATGGAGGTGTGTGAAGTCATAGAATGGAGGTGTCTGAAGTCACAGAATGGAGGTGTGTGAAGTCAAAGAATGGAGGTGTGTGAAGTCACAGAATGGAGGTGTGTGAAGTCAAAGAATGGAGGTGTGTGAAGTCACAGAATGGAGGTGTGTGAAGCCAGAATTGAGGTGTGTGAAGTCACAGAATTGAGGGGTGTGAACTCAGAATGGAGGTGTGTGAAGTCACAGAATGAAGGTTTCTGAAATCATAGAATGGAGGTGTGTGAAGTCATAGAACGGATGTGTCTGAAGTAGAATGAAGGTGTGTAAAGTCATAGAATGGAGGTGTGTGAAGTCGAAATGGAGGTGTGCGAACTCATAAAATGGAGATGTGTGAAGTCATGGAATGGAGGTGTGTGAAGTCCAAAAATAGAGGTGTGTGAAGTCAAACAATGTTAATGTGTGTGAAGTCACAGAATGGAGGTGTGTGAATTCAAAGAATGGAAGTGTGTGAAGTCAAAATGGAGGTGTGTGAAGTAATAGAATGGAGGTGTGTGAAGTCACAGAATGTAGGTGTGTGAAGTCATAGAATGGAGGTGTGTGAAGTCACAGAATGGAGGTGTGTGAAGTCACAGAATGGAGGTGTGTGAAGTCATAGAATGGAGCTATATGAAGTCATAATGGAGGTGTGTGAAGTCATGGAATGGAGGTGTGTGAAATCACAATGGAGGTGTGTGAAGTCAAAGAATGGAGGTGTGTGAAGTCATAGAAAGGAATTGTGTGAAGTCATAGAATGGAGGTGTGTGAAGCCAGAATTGAGGTGTGTGAACTCACAGAATTGAGGTGTGTGAACTCAGAATGGAGGTGTGTGAAGTCACAGAATGGAGGTTTGTAAAGTCATAGAATGGAGGTGTGTGAAGTCATAGAATGGATGTTTCTGAAGTAGAATGAAGGTGTGTGAAGTCATAGAATGTAGGTGTGTGAAGTCAAAATGGAGGTGTGCGAACTCATAAAATGGAGATGTGTGAAGTCATGGAATGGAGGTGTGTGAAGTCACAGAATGGAGGTGTGTGAAGTCAGAATGGAGTTGTGTGAAGTCATAGAATGAAGGTGTGTGAAGTCAGAATGGAGGTGTGTGAAGTCATAGAATGGAGGTGTGTGAAGTCAGAATGGAGGTGTGTGAACTAATAGAATGGAGGTTTCTGAAGTAGAATGAAGGTGTGTGAAGTCATAGAATGTAGGTGTGTGAAGTCAAAATGGAGGTGTGCGAACTCATAAAATGGAGATGCGTAAAGTCATGGAATGGAGGTGTGTGAAGTCCAAAAATGGAGGTGTGTGAAGTCAAACAATGGTGGTGTGTGAAGTCACAGAATGGAGGTGTGTGAAGTCAAAGAATGGAAGTGTGTGAAGTCAAAATTGAGGTGTGTGAAGTCACAGAATGGAGGTGTGTGAAGTCACAGAATGGAGGTGTGTGAAGTCATAGAATGGAGGTGTGTGAAGTCACAGAATGGAGATGTGTGTAGTCACAGAATGGAGGTGTGTGAAGTCACAGAGTGGAGGTGTGTGAAGTCACAGAATGGAGGTGTGTGAACTCACAATGGAGGTGTGTGAAGTCCCAGAATGGAGGTGTGTGAAGTCAAACAATAAAGGTGTGTGAAGTCACAGAATGGAGGTCTGTGAAGTCATAGAATGGAGTTGTGTTAAGTCACAGAATGGAGGTGTGTGAACTCCGAGAATGGAGGTGTGTGAACTCAGAATGGAGGTGTGTGAAATCACAGAACGGAGATTTGTGAAGTCATAGAATGGAAGTGCGTGAAGTCATATAATGGATGTTTCTGAAGTAAGAATGAAGGTGTGTGAAGTCATAGAATGGAGTTTTGTGAAGTCAAAATGTAGGTGTGTGAACTCATAGAATGGAGGTGTGTGAACACATAGAATGGAGGTGTGTGAAGTCATGGAAAGGAGGTGTGTGAAGTCAAAGAATGGAGGTGTGTGAAGTCAAGCAATAAAGGTGTGTGAAGTCACAGAATGGAGGTATGTGAAATCACAGAATGGAGGTGTGTGAAGTCAAAAAGGTGGTGTGTAGAGTCACAAATGGAGGTGTGTGAACTCATGGAATGGAGGTGTGTGAAGTCAAAGAATGTAGGTGTGTGAAGGCATCGAATGGAGGTGTGTGAAGTCATGGAATGGAGGTGTGTGAAGTCACAGAATGGAGGTGTGTGAAGTCAGAATGGAGGTGTGTGAAGTTATAGAATGGAGGTGTGTGAAGTCAGAATGGAGGTGTGTGATGTCATAGAATGGAGGTGTGTGAAGACAGAATGGAGGTGTGTGAAGTCATAGAATGGATGTTTGTGAAGTAAGAATGAAGGTGTGTAAAGTCCTAGAATGGAGATGTGTGAAGGCAGAGAATGGAGGTGTGTGACGTCATAGAATGGAGCTGTGTGAAGTCAGAATGGAGGTGTGTGAAGTCATAAAATGAAGGTGTGTGAACTCACAATGGAGATGTGTGAAGTCAAAGAATTGAGGTGTGTGAAGTCAAAGAATGGAAGTGTGTGAAGTCATAGAATGGAGGTGTGTGAAGTCATAGAATGGAGGTGTGTGAAGTCATAGAATGGAGGTGTGTGAAGTCACAGAATTGATGTTTGTGAAGTCAGAATGGAGGTGTGTGAAGTCAGAATGGAGGTTTTTGAAGTCACAGAAGGGAGGTGTGTGAAGTCGTAGAATGGATGTGTGTGAAGTCACAGAATTGATGTTTGTGAAGTCAGAATGGAGGTGTGTGAAGTCAGAATGGAGGTGTGTGAAGTCATAGAATGGAGGTGTGTGAAGTCACAATGCAGGTGTGTGAACTCATAGAATGGAGGTATGTGAAGTCACAGAATGGAGGTGTGTGAAGTCATAGAATGGAGGTGTGTGAAGTCATAGAATGGAGGAGTGTGAAGTCATAGAATGGAGGTTTGTGAAGTCATAGAATGGAGGTGGGTGAATTCATACAATGGATGTTCCTGAAGTAAGAATGTAGGTGTGTGAAGTCATAGAATGTAGGTGTGTGAAGTCGAAATGGTGGTGTGTGAACTCATAGATGGATGTGTGTGAACTGATAGAGTAGAGGTTTGTGAAGTCATGGAATGGAGGTGTGTGAAGTCAAAGAATGGAGGTGTGTGAAGTCACAGAATGGAGGTGTGTGAACTAATAGAATGGCAGAGTGTGAAGTCATAGAATGGAGGTTTGTGAAGTCAAAATGGAGGTGTGTGAACTCATAGAATGGAGGTGTGTGAATTCATAGAATGGAGGTGTGTGAAGTCATGGAAAGGAGGTGTGTGAAGTGAAAGAATGGAGGTGTGTGAAGTCAAACAATAAAGGTGTGTGAAGTCACAGAATGGAGGTATGTGAAATCACAGAATGGAGGTGTGTGACGTCAGAATGGAGTTGTGTGAAGTTATAGAATGGAGGTGTATGAAGTCAGAATGGAGGTGTGTGATGTCATAGAATGGAGGTGTGTGAAGTCATAGAATGGAGGTGTGTGAAGTCATATAATGGAGGTGTGTGAAGTCATAGAATGGATGTTTGTGAAGTAAGAATGAAGGTGTGTTAAGTCCTAGAATGGAGATGTGTGAAGGCAGAGAATGGAGGTGTGTGAAGTCATAGAATGGAGGTGTGTGAAGTCAGAATGGAGGTGTGTGAAGTCATAGAATGAAGGTGTGTGAACTCACAATGGAGATGTGTGAAGTCAAAGAATGGAGGTGTGTGAAGTCAAAGAATGGAAATGTGTGAAGTTATAGAATGGAGGTGTGTGAAGTCATAGAATGGAGGTGTGTGAAGTCATAGAATGGAGGTGTGTGAAGTCACAGAATTGATGTTTGTGAAGTCAGAATGGAGGTGTGTGAAGTCAGAATGGAGGTTTGTGAAGTCACAGAATGGAGGTGTGTGAAGTCGTAGAATGGATGTGTGTGAAGTCATAGAATGGAGGTTTGTGAAGTCATAGAATGGAGGTGGGTGAATTCATACAATGGATGTTCCTGAAGTAAGAATGGAGGTGTGTGAAGTCATAGAATGGAGGTGTGTGAAGTCGAAATGGTGGTGTGTGAACTCATAGATGGATGTGTGTGAACTGATAGAGTAGAGGTTTGTGAAGTCATGGAATGGAGGTGTGTGAAGTCAAAGAATGGAGGTGTGTGAAGTCAAACAATGGAGGTGTGCGAAGTCACAGAATGGAGGTGTGTGAAGTCACAGAATGGAAGTGTGTGAAATCAAAATGGAGGTGTGTGAAGTCAAAATGGTGGTGTGTAACGTCACAAATGGAGGTGTGTGAAGTCACAGAATGTATGTGTGTGAACTCAAAATGGAGGTGTGTGAAGTTAAAGAATGGAGGTGTGCGAAGTCAAAGAATATAGGTGTGTGAAGTCATAGAATGGAGGTGTGTAAAGTCATAGAATGTAGGTGTGTGAAATCATAGAATGAAGGTGTGTGAAGTCACGGAATGAAGGTGTGTTAAGTCACAGGACGGGGGTGTGTGACCTCAGAATGGAGGTGTGTGAAGTCCCAGAATGGAGTTGTGGGAAGTCATAGAATGGAGTTGTGTGAAGTCACAGAATGGAGATGTGTGAATTCATAGAATGGAGGTGTGTGAAGTCATAGAATGGAGGTGTCTGAAGTCACAGAATGGAGGTGTGTGAAGTCAAAGAATGGAGGTGTGTGAAGTCACAGAATGGAGGTGTGTGAAGTCAAAGAATGGAGGTGTGTGAAGTCACAGAATGGAGGTGTGTGAAGTCATAGAATGGAAGTGTGTGAAGTCATAGAATGGAGGTGTGTGAAGCCAGAATTCAGGTGTGTGAAGTCACAGAATTGAGGGGTGTGAACTCAGAATGGAGGTGTGTGAAGTCACAGAATGAAGGTTTGTGAAATCATAGAATGGAGGTGTGTGAAGTCATAGAACGGATGTGTCTGAAGTAGAATGAAGGTGTGTAAAGTCATAGAATGGAGGTGTGTGAAGTCAAAATGGAGGTGTGCGAACTCATAAAATGGAGATGTGTGAAGTCATGGAATGGAGGTGTGTGAAGTCCAAAAATAGAGGTGTGTGAAGTCAAACAATATTAATGTGTGTGAAGTCACAGAATGGAGGTGTGTGAATTCAAAGAATGGAAGTGTGTGAAGTCAAAATGGAGGTGTGTGAAGTCACAGAATGGAGGTATGTGAAGTCACAGAATGTAGGTGTGTGAAGTCATAGAATGGAGGTGTGTGAAGTCACAGAATGGAGGTGTGTGAAGTCACAGAATGGAGGTGTGTGAAATCATAGAATGGAGCTATATGAAGTCATAATGGAGGTGTGTGAAGTCATAGAATGGAGGTGTGTGAAATCACAATGGAGGTGTGTGAAGTCAAAGAATGGAAGTGTGTGAAGTCAAAATTGAGGTGTGTGAAGTCACAGAATGGAGGTGTGTGAAGTCACAGAATGGAGGTGTGTGAAGTCATAGAATGGAGGTGTGTGAAGTCACAGAATGGAGATGTGTGTAGTCACAGAATGGAGGTGTGTGAGGTCACAGAATGGAGGTGTGTGAAGTCACAGAAAGGAGGTGTGTGAATTCATAGAATGGAAGTGCGTGAAGTCTTATAATGGATGTTTCTGAAGTAAGAATGAAGGTGTGTGAAGTCATAGAATGGAGGTGTGTGAAGTCAGAATGGAGGTGTGGGAAGTCATAGATTGGAGGTGTGTGAAGTCATAGAATGGAGGTGTGTGAAGTCATAATGTAGATGTGTGAAGTCACAGAATTGAGGTGTGTGAAGTCACAAAATGGAGGTGTGTAAAGTCATAGAATGGAGGTGTGTGAAGTCATAGAATGGAGGTGTGTGAAGTCATCGACTGAATGTTTGTGAAGTAAGAATGAAGGTGTGTTAAGTCATAAAATGGAGATGTGTGAAGGCACAGAATGGAGGTGTGTGAAGACATAGAATGGAGCTGTGTGAAGTCAGAATGGAGGTGTGTGAAGTCATAGAATGGAGGTGTGTAAACTCACAATGGAGATGTGTGTATTCAAAAAATGGAGGTGTGTGAAGTCAAAGAATGGAAGCGTTTGAAGTCATAGAATGCAGGTGTGTGAAGTCATAGAATGGAGGTGTGTGAAGTCATAGAATGGAGGTTTGTGAAGTCACAGAATTGATGTTTGTGAAGTCAGAATGGAGGTGTGTGAAGTCAGAGTGGAGGTTTGTGAAGTCATAGAATGGAGGTGTGTGAAGTCATAGAATGGAGGTGTGTGAAGTCATAGAATGGAGGTGTGTGAAGTCACAGAATTAATGTTTGTGAATTCAGAATGGAGGTGTGTGAACTCACAATGGAGGTGTGTGAAGTCAAAGAATGGAGGTGTGTGAAGTCACAGAATTGATGTTTGTGAAGTCAGCATGGAGGTGTGTGAAGTCAAAATGGAGGTGTGTGAAGTCATAGAATGGAGGTGTGTGAAGTCACAATGCACGTGTGTGAACTCATAGAATGGAGTTGTCTGAAGTCAGAATGGAGTTGTGTGAAGTCACAGAATGGAGGTGTGTGAAGTCAGAATGGACTTGTGTGAAGTCATAGAATGGAGGTGTGTGAAGTCAGAATGGAGGTGTGTGAAGTCAGAGAATGGAGGTGTGTGAAGTCAGAATGGAGGTGTGTGAACTCATAGAATGGAGGTGTGTGAAGTCACAATGGAGGTGTGTGAAATCATAGAATGGAGGTGTGTGAAGTCACATTATGGAGGTGTGTGAAGTCATAGAATGAAGCTGTGTAAAGTGAGAAATGAGGTGTGTGAAGTCACAGAATGGAGGTGTGTGAACTCAGAATGGAGGTGTGTGAAGTCACAGAATGGAGGTGTGAAGTCATAGAATGGAGGTGTGTGAAGTCATAGAATGGAGGTGTGTGATCATAGAATGGATGTTTTTGAAGTAAGAATGAAGGTGTGTTAAGTCATAGAATGGAGGTGTGTGAAGGCACAGATTGGAGGTGTGTGAAGTCTTAGAATGGAGATGTGTGAAGTCATAATGGAGGTGTGTGAAGTCATAGAATGGAGGTGTGTGAACTCACAATGGAGGTGTGTGAAGTCAAAGAATGGAGGTGTGTGAAGTCATAGAAAGGAATTGTGTGAAGTCATAGAATGGAGGTGTGTGAAGCCAGAATTGAGGTGTGTGAAGTCAGAGAATTGAGGTGTGTGAACTCAGAATGGAAGTGTGTGAAGACACAGAATGGAGGTTTGTGAAGTCATAGAATGGAGGTGTGTGTAGTCATAGAATGGATGTTTCTGAAGTAGAATGAAGGTGTGTGAAGTCACAGAATGGAGGTGTGTGAAGTCAAAATGGAGGTGTGCGAACTCATAAAATGGAGATGTGTGAAGTCATGGAATGGAGGTGTGTGAAGTCACAGAATGGAGGTGTGTGAAGTCAGAATGGAGTTGTGTGAAGTCATAGAATGAAGGTGTGTGAAGTCAGAATGGAGGTGTGTGAAGTCATAGAATGGAGGTGTGTGAAGTCAGAATGGAGGTGTGTGAACTAATAGAATGGAGGTTTTTGAAGTCACAATGGAGGTATGTGAAGTCATAAAATGGTGGTGTGTGAAGTCACAGAATGGAGGTGTGGAAATCAGAGAATGGAGGTGTGTGAAGTCAGAATGGAGGTGTGTGAAATCATAGAATGGAGGTGTGTGAAGTCATAGAATGGAGGTGTGTGAAGTCACAGAATTGATGCTTGTGAATTCAGAATGGAGGTGTGTGAACTCACAATGGAGGTGTGTGATGTCAAAGAATGGAGGTGTGTGAAGTCACAGAATTGATGTTTGTGAAGTCAGAATGGAGGTGTCTGAAGGCAGAATGGAGTTGTGTGAAGTCATAGAATGGAGGTCTGTGAAGTCAGAATGGATGTGTGTGAAGTCATAGAATGGAGGTGTGTGAAGTCATAATGGAGGTGTGTGAACTCATAGAATGGAGCTGTGTGAAGTCACAATGGAGGTGTGTGAAGTCATAGAATGGAGGTGTGTGAAGTCACAGAATGGAGATGTGTGAAGTCATAGAATGGAGCTGTGTGAAGTCAGATTGGAGTTGTGTGAAGTCACAGAATGGAGGTGTGTGAACTCAGAATGGAGGTGTGGGAAGTCACAGAATGAAGGTGTGTGAAGTCATAAAATGGAGGTGTGTGAACTCACAATGGAGGTGTGTGAAGTCAAAGAATGGAGGTGTGTGAAGTCATAGAAAGGAATTGTGTGAAGTCATAGAATGGAGGTGTGTGAAGCCAGAATTGAAGTGTGTGAAGTCAGAGAATTGAGGTGTGTGAAGTCATAGAATGGAGGTGTGTGAAGTCATAGAATGGATGTTTCTGAAGTAGAATGAAGGTGTATGAAGTCACAGAATGGAGGTGTGTGAAGTCAAACTGGAGGTGTGCGAACTCATAAAATGGAGATGTGTGAAGTCATGGAATGGAGGTGTGTGAAGTCCAAAAATGGAGGTGTGTGAAGTCAAACAATGGTGGTGTGTGAAGTCACAGAATGGAGGTGTGTGAAGGCATCGAATGGAGGTGTGTGAAGTCATGGAATGGAGTTGTGTGAAGTCATAGAATGGAGGAGTGTGAAGTCAGAATGGAGGTGTGTGAAGTCATAGAATGGAGCTGTGTGAAGTCAGAATGGAGGTGTGTGAACTCATAGAATGGAGGTGTGTGAAGTCACAATAGAGGTATGTGAAGTCATAGAATGGTGGTGTGTGAAGTCACAGAATGGAGGTGTGGAAGTCATAGAATGGAGGTGTGTGAAGTCAGAATGAAGATGTGTGAAGTCAAAGAATGGAGTTGTGTGAAGTCAAAATGGAGGTGTGCGAACTCATAAAATGGAGATGTGTGAAGTCATGGAATGGAGGTGTGTGAAGTCCAAAAATGGAGGTGTGTGAAGTCAAACAATGGTGGTGTGTGAAGTCACAGAATGGAGGTGTGGAAGTCATAGAATGGAGGTGTGTGAAGTCAGAATGGAGGTGTGTGAAGTCATAGAATGGAGGTGTGTGAAGTCATAGAATGGAGGTGTGTGAAGTCATAGAATGGAGGTGTGTGATCATAGAATGGATGTTTGTGAAGTAAGAATGAAGGTGTGTTAAGTCATAGAATAGAGGTGTGTGAAGGCACAGATTGGAGGTGTGTGAAGTCATAGAATGGAGCTGTGTGAAGTCATAATGGAGGTGTGTGAAGTCATAGAATGGAGGTGTGTGAACTCACAATGGAGGTGTGTGAAGTCAAAGAATGGAGGTGTGTGAAGTCATAGAAAGGAATTGTGTGAAGTCATAGAATGGAGGTGTGTGAAGCCAGAATTGAGGTGTGTGAAGTCAGAGAACTGAGGTGTGTGAACTCAGAATGGAAGTGTGTGAAGACACAAAATGGAGGTTTGTGAAGTCATAGAATGGAGGTGTGTGAAGTCATAGAATGGATGTTTCTGAAGTAGAATGAAGGTGTGTGAAGTCAAAGAATGGAGGTGTGTGAAGTCAAAATGGAGGTGTGCGAACTCATAAAATAGAGATGTGTGAAGTCATGGAATGGAGGTGTGTCAAGTCCAAAAATGGAGGTGTGTGAAGTGAAACAATGGTGGTGTGTGAAGTCACAGAATGGAGGTGTGTGAAGGCATCGAATGGAGGGGTGTGAAGTCACGGAATGGAGGTGTGTGAAGTCACAGAATGGAGGTGTGTGAACTCAGAATGGAGTTGTGTGAAGTCATAGAATGGAGGTGTGTGAAGTCAGAATGGAGGTGTGTGAAGTCATAGAATGGAGGTGTTTGAAGTCAGAATGGAGATCTGTGAACTCATAGAATGGAGGTGTGTGAAGTCACAATGGAGGTATGTGAAGTCATAGAATGGTGGTGTGTGAAGTCACAGAATGGAGGTGTGGAAGTCATAGAATGGAGGTGTGTGAAGTCAGAATGGAGGTGTGTGAAGTCACAGAATTGAGGTGTATGAAGTCACAAAATGGAGGTGTGTAAAGTCATAGAATGGAGGTGTGTGAAGTCATAGAATGGAGGTGTGTGAAGTCATCGAATGAATGTTTGTGAAGTAAGAATGAAGGTGTGTTAAGTCATAAAATGGAGATGTGTGAAGGCAAAGAATGGAGGTGTGTGAAGTCATAGAATGGAGCTGTGTGAAGTCAGAATGGAGGTGTGTGAAGTCATAGAATGGAGGTGTGTGAGCTCACAATGGAGATGTGTGAATTCAAAAAATGGAGGTGTGTGAAGTCAAAGAATGGAAGTGTGTGAACTCATAGAATGGAGGTGTGTGAAGTCATAGAATGGAGGTGTGTGAAGTCATAGAATGGAGGTTTGTGAAGTCACAGAATTGATGTTTGTGAAATCAGAATGGAGGTGTGTGAAGTCAGAATGGAGGTTTGTGAAGTAATAGAATGGAGGTGTGTGAAGTCATAGAATGGAGGTGTGTGAAGTCATAGAATGGAGGTGTTTGAAGTCACAGAATTGATGTTTGTGAATTCAGAATGGAGGTGTGTGAACTCACAATGGAGGTGTGTGAAGTCAAAGAATGGAGGTGTGTGAAGTCACAGAACTGATGTTTGTGAAGTCAGCATGGAGGTGTGTGAAGTCAAAATGGAGGTGTGTGAAGTCATAGAATGGAGGTGTGTGAAGTCAGAATGCACGTGTGTGAACTCATAGAATGGAGGTGTCTGAAGTCAGAATGGAGTTGTGTGAAGTCACAGAATGGAGGTGTGTGAAGTCAGAATGGACTTGTGTGAAGTCATAGAATGGAGGTGTGTGAAGTCAGAATGGAGGTGTGTGAAGTCATAGAATGGAGGTGTGTGAAGTCAGAATGGAGGTGTGTGAACTCATAGAATGGAGGTGTGTGTAGTCACAATGGAGGTGTGTGAAATCATAGAATGGAGGTGTGTGAAGTCACAGTATGGAGGTGTGTGAAGTCATAGAATGAAGCTGTGTAAAGTGAGAATTGAGGTGTGTGAAGTCACAGAATGGAGGTGTGAGAACTCAGAATGGAGGTGTGTGAACTCACAGAATGGAGGTGTGAAGTCATAGAATGGAGGTTTGTGAAGTCATAGAATGCAGGTGTGTGATGTCATAATGGAGGTGTGTGAAGTCACAGAATTGAGGTGTGTGAAGTCACTGAATGGAGGTGTGTGAAGTCATAGAATGGAGGTGTGTGAAGTCATAGAATGGAGGTGTGCGATCATAGAATGGATGTTTGTGAAGTAAGAATGAAGGTGTGTTAAGTCATAGAATGGAGGTGTGTGAAGGCAAAGATTGGAGGTGTGTGAAGTCATAGAATGGAGCTGTGTGAAGTCATAATGCAGGTGTGTGAAGTCATAGAATGGAGGTGTGTGAACTCACAATGGAGCTGTGTGAAGTCAAAGAATGGAGGTGTGTGAGTCATAGAAAGGAATTGTGTGAAGTCATAGAATGGAGGTGTGTTAAGCCAGAATTGAGGTGCGTGAAGTCAGAGAATTGAGGTGTGTGAACTCAGAATGGAGGTGTGTGAAGACACAGAACGGAGGTTTGTGAAGTCATAGAATGGAGGTGTGTGAAGTCATAGAATGGATGTTTCTGAAGTAGAATGAAGGTGTGTGAAGTCACAGAATGGAGGTGTGTGAAGTCAAAATGGAGGTGTGCGAACTCATAAAATGGAGATGTGTGAAGTCATGGAATGGAGGTGTGTGAAGTCCAAAAATGGAGGTGTGTGAAGTCAAACAATGGTGGTGTGTGAAGTCACAGAATGGAGGTGTGTGAAGGCATCGAATGGAGGTGTGTGAAGTCATGGAATGGAGGTGTGTGAAGTCACAGAATGGAGGTGTGTGAAGTCAGAATGGAGTTGTGTGAAGTCAAAGAATGGAGGTGTGTGAAGTCAGAATGGAGGTGTGTGAAGTCATAGAATGGAGGTGTGTGAAGTCAGAATGGAGGTGTGTGAACTAATAGAATGGAGGTGTGTGAAGTCACAATGGAGGTATGTGAAGTCATAGAATGGTGGTGTGTGAAGTCACATAATGGAGGTGTGGAAGTCAGAGAATGGAGGTGTGTGAAGTCAGAATGGAGGTGTGTGAAGTCATAGAATGGAGGTGTGTGAAGTCATAATGTAGGTGTGTGAAGTCACAGAATTGAGGTGTGTGAAGTCACAGAATGGAGGTGTGTAAAGTCATAGAATGGAGGTGTGTGAAGTCATAGAAGGGAGGTGTGTGAAGTCATAGAATGAATGTTTGTGAAGTAAGAATGAAGGTGTGTTAAGTCATAAAATGGAGATGTGTGAAGGCACAGAATGGAGGTTTGTGAAGTCATAGAATGGAGCTGTGTGAAGTCAGAATGGAGGTGTGTGTAGTCATAGAATGGAGGTGTGTGAACTCACAATGGAGATGTGTGAAGTCAAAAAATGGAGGTGTGTGAAGTCAAAGAATGGAAGTGTGTGAAGTCATAGAATGGAGGTGTGTGAAGTCATAGAATGGAGGTGTGTGAAGTCACAGAATAGATGTTTGTGAATTCAGAATGGAGGTGCGTGAACTCACAATGGAGGTGTGTGATGTCAAAGAATGGAGGTGTGTGAAGTCACAGAACTGATGTTTGTGAAGTCAGAATGGAGGTGTCTGAAGTCAGAATGGAGTTGTGTGAAGTCATAGAATGGAGATCTGTGAAGTCAGAATGGAGGTGTGTGAAGTCATAGAATGGAGGTGTGTGAAGTCAGAATGGAGGTGTGTGAACTCATAGAATGGAGCTCTGTGAAGTCACAATGGAGGTGTGTGAAGTCATAGAATGGAGGTGTGTGAAGTCACAGAATGGAGATGTGTGAAGTCATAGAATGGAGCTGTGTGAAGTCAGATTGGAGTTGTGTGAAGTCACAGAATGGAGGTGTGTGAACTCAGAATGGAGGTGTGGGAAGTCACAGAATGAAGGTGTGTGAAGTCATAGAATGGAGGTTTGTGAACTCACAATGGAGGTGTGTGATGTCAAAGAATGGAGGTGTGTGAAGGCATAGAAAGGAATTGTGTGAAGTCATAGAATGGAGGTGTGTGAAGCCAGAATTGAGGTGTGTGAAGTCAGAGAATTGAGGTGTGTGAACTCAGAATGGAGGTGTGTGAAGACACAGAATGGAGGTTTGTGAAGTCATAGAATGGAGGTGTGTGAAGTCATAGAATGGATGTTTCTGAAGTAGAATGATGGTGTGTGAAGTCACAGAACGGAGGTGTGTGAAGTCAAAATGGAGGTTTGTGAAGTCACAGAATGAGGTGTGTGAACTCAGAATGGAGGTGTGTGAAGTCACAGAATGGAGGTGTGTTAAGTCACAGAACGGAGGTGTTGGAACTCAGAATGGAGGTGTGTGAAGTCACAGAATGGAGGTGTGCGAAGTCATAGAATTGAGGTGTGTGAAATCATAGAACGGAGGTGTGGGAAGTCAGAGAATGGAGCGGTGTGAAGTCAGAATGGAGGTGTGCGAAGTCACAGAATGGAGGTGTGTGATGTAATTTTATGGAGCTGTGTGAAGTTAGAACGGAGGTGTGTGAACTCAGATTGGAGGTGTGGGAAGTCACAATGGAGGTGTGTGAAGTTATAGAATGGAGGTGTTTAAAGTCACAGAATGGAGGGGTGTGAAGTCAAAGACTCGAGGTGTGTGAAGTCATAGAATGGAGGGGTGTGAAGTCATAGAATGGAGGTGTGTGAAGTCATAGAATTGAGGTGTGTGAAGTCACAGAATGAAGGTGCGTTAAGTCACAGAATCGAGGTTTGTGAACTCAGAATGGAGGTGTGTGAAGTCACAGAATGGAGGTGTGTGAATTAATAGAATGGAGGTGTGAGAAATCATAGAATGGAGGTGTGTGAAGTCACAGAATGGAGGTGTGTGAAGTCACAGAATGGAGGTGTGTGAAGTCACAGAATGGAGGTGTGTGAACTCACAATGGAGGTGTGTGAAGTCAAAGAATGGAGGTGTGTGAAGTCATAGAATGGAATTGTGTGAAGTCATAGAATGGAGGTGTGTGAAGTGAGAATTGAGGTGTCTGAAGTCACAGAATGGAGGTGTGTGAACTCAGAATGGAGGTGTGTGAAGTCACAGAATGGAGGTGTGTTAAGTCACAGAACGGAGGTGTTGGAAATCAGAATGGAGGTGTGTGAAGTCTCAGAATGGAGGTGTGTGATGTCATAGAATGGAGGTGTGTGAAATCATAGAATGGAGGTGTGGGAAGTCAGAGAATGGAGCTGTGTGAAGTCAGAATGTAGGAGTGCGATGTCACAGAATGGAGGTGTGTGATGTAATTTTATGGAGCTGTGTGAAGTTAGAACGGTGTGGGAAGAATGGAGGTGTGTGAAGTCATAGAAAGGATGTTTCTGAAGTAGAATGAAGGTGTGTGAAGTCATAGAATGGAGGTGTGTGAAGTGAGAATTGAGGTGTGTGAAGTCACGGAATTGAGGTGTGTGAACTCAGAAAGGAGGTGTGTGAAGTCTCAAAATGGAGGTTTGTGAAGTCATAGAATGGAGGTGTGTGAAGTCATAGAATGGATGTTTCTGAAGTAGAATGAAGGTGTGTGAACTCATAGATTGGAGGTGTGTGAAGTCAAAATGGAGGTGTGTGAACTCATAAAATGGAGAGGTGTGAAGTCATGAAATGGAGGTGTGTGAAGTCCAAGAATATAGGTGTGTGAAGTCAAACAATGGTGGTGTGTGAAGTCACAGAATGCAGGTGTGTTAAGTCAAAGAATGGAAGTGTGTGAAGTCAAAATGGAGGTGTGTGAAGTCACAGAATGGAGGTGTGTGAAGTCACAGAATGAAGGTGTTTGAAGTCAAAATTGTGGTGTGTGAAGTCACAAATGGAGGTGTCTGAAGTCAGAATGCAGCTGTGTGAAGTCATAGAATGGAGGTGTGTGAAGTCAGAATGGAGGCGTGTGAACTCATAAAATGGAGTGTGTGAAGTCACAATGGGGGTGTGTGAAGTCATAGAATGGGTGTGTGTGAAGTCAAATTAGAGGTGTGTGAAATCACAGAATAGAGGTGTGTCAACTCAGAAATGAGGAGTGTGAAGTCATAGAATGGAAGTGCGTGAAGTCAGAGAATGGATGTTTCTGAAGTAAGAATGAAGGTGTGTGAAGTCAGAGAATAGAGGTGTGTGAAGTCAAAATGGAGGTGTGTGAACTCATAGAATGGAGGTGTGTGAACTCATAGAATGGAGGTGTGTGAAGTCATGGAATGGAGGTGTGTGAAGTCCAAGAATGGAGGTGTGTGAAGTCAAACAATAAAGGTGTGTGAAGTCACAGAATGGAGGTGTGTGAAATCAAAGAATGGAGGTGTGTGAAGTCAAAAAGGTGTTGTGTAGAGTCACAAATGAAGGTGTGTGAACTCATGGAATGGAGGTGTGTGAAGTCAAAGCATGGAGGTGTGTGAAGTCCAAGAATGGAGGTGTGTGAAGTCATGGAATGGAGGTGTGTGAAGTCACAGAATGGAGGTGTGTGTAGTCATAGAATGGAGCTGTGTGAAGTCAGATTGGACGTGTGTGAAGTCACAGAATGGAGGTGTGTGAACTCAGAATGGAGGTGTATGAAGTCACAGAACGGAGGTGTGTGAAGTCATAGAATGGATGTGTGTGAAGTCATAATGGAGGTGTGTGAAGTCACAGAATTGAGGTGTGTGAAGTCAGAGAATGGAGGTGTGTGAAGTCATAGAATGGAGGTTTGTGAAGTCATAGGATGGAGGTGTGTGAAGTCATAGAATGGATGTTTGTTAAGTAAAAATGAAGGTGTGTTAAGTCATAGAATGGAGGTGTGCGAAGGCACAAATGGAGGTGTGTGAAGTCATAGAATGGAGCTATGTGAAGTCAGAATGGAGGTGTGTGAAATCACAGAATGGAGGTGTGTGAACTCAGAATGGAGGTGTGTGAAGTCACAGAATGGAGGTGTGTGAAGTCACAGAATGAAGGTGTGTGAAGTCATAGAATGGAGGTGTGTGAAATCATAGAATGGAGGTGTGGGAAGTCAGAGAATGGAGCTGTGTGAAGTCAGAATGGAGGTGTGCGAAGTCACAGAATGGAGGTTTGTGAAGTCATAGAATGGAGGTGTGTGAAGTAATAGAATGGATGTGTGTGAAGTCATAATGGAGGTGTGTGAAGTCACAGAATGGAGGTGTGTGAAGTCATAGAATAGAGCTCTGTGAAGTCAGATTGGTGGTGTGTGAAGTCACAGAATGGAGGTGTGTTAAGTCACAGAACGGAGGTGTTTGAACTCAGAATGGAGGTGTGTGAAGTCAAAGAATGGAGGTGTGTGAAGTCATAGAACGGTGCTGTGTGAAGTCAGATTGGAGGTGTGTGAAGTCACAGAATGGAGGTGTGTGAACTCAGAATGGAGGTGTGTGAAGTCACAGAATTGAGGTGTGTGAAGTCATAGAATGGAGGTGTGTGAAGTCATAGAATGGATTTGTGTGAAGTCATAATGCAGGTGTGTGAAGTCACAGAATTGAGGTGTGTGAAGTCACAGAATGGAGGTGTGAGAAGTCATAGAATGGAGGTGTGTGAAGTCATAGAATGGAGGTGTGTGAAGTCATAGAATGGATGTTTGTTAAGTAAGAATGAAGGTGTGTTAAGTCATAGAATGGAGGTGTGTGAAGGCAGAGAATGGAGGTGTGTCAAGTCATAGAATGGAGCTGTGTGAAGTCAGAATGGAGGTGTGTGAAGTCACAGAATGGATGTGTGTGAACCCAGAATGGAGGTGTGTGAAGTCACAGAATGGAGGTGTGTTAAGTCACAGAATGGAGGTGTGTGAACTCAGAATGGAGGTGTGTGAAGTCACAGAATCTAGGTGTGTGAAGTCATAGAATGGAGGTGTGTGAAGTCATGGAATGGAGGTGTGTGAAGTCATAATAGAGGCGTGTGAAGTCACAGAATTGAGGTGTGTGAAGTCACAGAATGGAGGTGTGTATAGTCATAGAATAGAAGTGTGTGAAGTCAGAACGAAGGTGTGTGAACTCAGATTGGAGGTGTGGGAAGTCACAATGGAGGTGTGTGAAGTTATAGAATGGAGGTGTGAGAAGTCACAGAATGCAGGGGTGTGAACTCATAGAATGGAGGTGTGTGAAGTCACAGAATGAAGGTGCGTTAAGTCACAGAATGGAGGTTTGTGAACACAGAATGGAGGTGTGTGAAGTCACAGAATGGAGGTGTGGGAAGTCACAGAATAGAGTTGTGTGAAGTCACAGAATGGAGGTGTGTCAATTAATAGAATGTAGGTGTGAGAAATCATAGAATGGAGGTGTGTGAAGTCACAGAATGGAGGTGTGTGAAGTCAAAGAATGGAGGTGTGTGAAGTCACAGAGTGGAGGTGTGTGAACTCACAATGGAGGTGTGTGAAGTAAAAGAATGGAGGTGTGTGAAGTCGTAGAATGGAATTGTGTGAAGTCATAGAATGGAGGTGTGTGAAGTGAGAATTGAGGTGTGTGAAGTCACGGAATTGAGGTGTGTGAACTCAGAATGGAGGTGTGTGAAGTCACAGAATGGAGGTTTGTGAAGTCATAGAATGGAGGTGTGTGAAGTCATAGAATGGAGGTGTGTGAAGTCAAAATGGAGGTGTGTGAACTCATAAAATGGAGATGTGTGAAGTCATGGAATGGAGGTGTGTGAAGTCCAAGAATATAGGTGTGTGAAGTCAAACAATGGTGGTGTGTGAAGTCACAGAATGCAGGTGTGTTAAGTCAAAGAATGGAAGTGTGTGAAGACAAAATGGAGGTGTGTGAAGTCACAGAATGGAGGTTTGTGAAGTCACAGAATGAAGGTGTCTGAAGTCAGAATGCAGCTGTGTGAAGCCATAGAATGGAGGTGTGTGAAGTCAGAATGGAGGTGTGTGAACTCATAGAATGGAGTGTGTGAAGTCACAATGGGGGTGTGTGAAGTCATAGAATGGGGGGGTGTGAAGTCAAATTGGGGGTGTGTGAAATCACAGAATGGAGGTGTGTCAAATCAGAAATGTGGTGAGTGAAGTCATAGAATGGAGGTGTGTGAATTCATAGAATGGAAGTGTGTGAAATCATAGAATGGAGGTGTGTGAATTCAAAGAATTGAGGTTTGTGAAGTCAGAATGGAGATGTGTGAAGTCAGGATGGAGGTGGGTGAAGTCACAGAATGGAGGTGTGGGAACTCAGAATGGTGGTGTGTGGTCACAGAACGGAGGTTTTTGAAGTCATAGAATGGAGGTGCGTGAAGTCATAGAATGGATGTTTCTGAAGTGAGAATGTAGGTGTATGAAGTCAAAGAATGGAGGTGTGTGAAGTCAAAATGGAGGTGTGTGAACTCATAGAATGGAGGTGTGTGAACTCATAGAATGGAGGTGTGTGAAGTCATGGAATGGAGGTGTGTGAAGTAAAAGAATGGAGGTGTGTGAAGTCAAACAATAAAGGTGTGTGAAGTCACAGAATGGAGGTGTGTGAACTCATAGAATGGAGGTGCATGAAGTCAAAGAATGGAGGTGTGTGAATTCATCGAATGGAGGTGTGTGAAGTCATGGAATGGAGGTGTGTGAAGTGAGATGGATTTGTGTGAAGTCATAGAATGGAGGTGTGTGATGTCAGAATGGAGGTGTTTGAAGTCATAGAATGGAGGTGTGTGAAGTCACAATGCAGGTATGCGAAGTCATAGAATGGAGGTGTGTGAGGTCATAGAGTAGAGGTGAGTGAAGTCACATATTCAAAGTCTGTGAAGTCATAGAGTGGAGGTGGGTGAAGTCAGAATGGAGGTGTTTGAACTCATAGAATGGAGGTGTGTGAAGTCACAATGCAGGTATGCGAAGTCATAGAATGGAGGTGTGTGAGGTCATAGAATGGAGGTGTGTGAAGTCACAGAATGGAGGTGTGTGAAGTCATTGAAAGAATGTTTGTTAAGTAAGAATGAAGGTGTGTTAAGTCATAGAATGGATGTGTGTGAAGGCACAGAATGGAGGTGTGTGAACTCATAGAATGGAGGTGTGTGAAGTCATGGAATGGAGGTGTGTGAAGTCAAAGATTGGAGGTGTGTGAAGTCAAACAATAAAGGTGTGTGAAGTCACAGAATGGAGGTGTGTGAAATCACAGAATGGAGGTGTGTGAAGTCAAAAAGGTGTTGTGTAGAGTCACAAATGGAGGTGTGTGAACTCATAGAATGGAGGTGTGTGAAGTCAAAGAATGGAGGTGTGTGAAGTCACAGAATGATGGTGTGTGAAGTCAGAATGGAGCTGTGTGAAGTCATAGAATGGAGGTGTGTGAAGTCACAATGGAGGTGTGTGAAGTCATAGAATGGAGGTGTGTGAACTCATGGAATGGAGGTATGTGAAGTCACAATGGAGGTGTGTGATGTCATAGAATGGAGGTGTGTGAAGTCACAGAATGGAGGTGTGTGATGTCATAGAATGAAGCTGTGTGAAGTCAGATTGGAGGTGTGTGATGTCACAGAATTGAGGTGTGTGAACTCAGAATGGAGGTGTGTGAAGTCACAAAATGGAGGTGTGTGAAGTCATAGAATGGAGGTGTGTGAAGTCATAGAATGGATGTGTGTGAAGTCATAAGGAAATGTGTGAAGTCACAGAATTGAGGTGTGTGAACTCACAGAAAGGAGGTGTGTGAAGTCATAGAATGGAGGTGTGTGAAGTCATAGAATGGATGTTTGTTAAGTAAGAATGAAGGTGTGTTAAGTCATAGAATGGAGGTGTGTGAAGGCACAGAATGGAGGTGTGTGAAGTCATAGAATGGAGCTGTGTGAAGTCAGAATGGAGGTTTGTGAAGTCACAGAATGAGGTGTGTGACTTCAGAATGGAGGTGTGTGAAGTCACAGAATGGAGGTGTGTTAAGTCACAGAACGGAGGTGTTGGAACTCAGAATGGAGGTGTGTGAAGTCACAGAATGGAGGTGTGCGAAGTCATAGAATTGAGGTGTGTGAAATCATAGAACGGAGGTGTGGGAAGTCAGAGAATGGAGCTGTGTGAAGTCAGAATGGAGGTGTGCGAAGTCAGAGAATGGAGGTGTGTGATGTAATTTTATGGAGCTGTGTGAAGTTAGAACGGAGGTGTGTGAACTCAGATTGGAGGTGTGGGAAGTCACAGAATGGAGGTGTGTGAAGTCATAGAATGGAGGTGTGTGAAATCATAGAATGGAGGTGTGGGAAGTCAGAGAATGGAGCTGTGTGAAGTCAGAATGGAGGTGTGCGAAGTCACAGAATGGAGGTTTGTGAAGTCATAGAATGGAGGTGTGTGAAGTAATAGAATGGATGTGTGTGAAGTCATAATGGAGGTGTGTGAAGTCACAGAATGGAGGTGTGTGAAGTCATAGAATAGAGCTCTGTGAAGTCAGATTGGTGGTGTGTGAAGTCACAGAATGGAGGTGTGTTAAGTCACAGAACGGAGGTGTTTGAACTCAGAATGGAGGTGTGTGAAGTCACAGAATGGAGGTGTGTGAAGTCATAGAACGGTGCTGTGTGAACTCAGAATGGAGGTGTGTGAAGTCACAGAATTGAGGTGTGTGAAGTCATAGAATGGAGGTGTGTGAAGTCATAGAATGGATTTGTGTGAAGTCATAATGGAGGTGTGTGAAGTCACAGAATTGAGGTGTGTGAAGTCACAGAATGGAGGTGTGAGAAGTCATAGAATGGAGGTGTGTGAAGGCAGAGAATGGAGGTGTGTCAAGTCATAGAATGGAGCTGTGTGAAGTCAGAATCGAGGTGTGTGAAGTCACAGAATGGATGTGTGTGAACTCAGAATGGAGGTGTGTGAAGTCACAGAATGGAGGTGTGTTAAGTCACAGAATGGAGGTGTGTGAACTCAGAATGGAGGTGTGTGAAGTCACAGAATGGAGGTGTGTGAAGTCATAGAATGGAGGTGTGTGAAATCATAGAATGGAGGTGTGGGAAGTCAGAGAATGGAGCTGTGTGAATTCAGAATGGAGGGGTGCGAAGTCACAGAATGGAGGTGTGTGAAGTCATAGAATGGAGGTGTGTGAAGTCATAGAATGGATGTGTGTGAAGTCATAATGGAGGTGTGTGAAGTCACAGAATGGAGGTGTGTGAACTCATGGAATGGAGGTATGTGAAGTCACAATGGAGGTGTGTGATGTCATAGAATGGAGGTGTGTGAAGTCACAGAATGGAGGTGTGTGATGTCATAGAATGAAGCTGTGTGAAGTCAGATTGGAGGTGTGTGATGTCACAGAATTGAGGTGTGTGAACTCAGAATGGAGGTGTGTGAAGTCACAAAATGGAGGTGTGTGAAGTCATAGAATGGAGGTGTGTGAAGTCATAGAATGGATGTGTGTGAAGTCATAAGGAAATGTGTGAAGTCACAGAATTGAGGTGTGTGAACTCACAGAAAGGAGGTGTGTGAAGTCATAGAATGGAGGTGTGTGAAGTCATAGAATGGATGTTTGTTAAGTAAGAATGAAGGTGTGTTAAGTCATAGAATGGAGGTGTGTGAAGGCACAGAATGGAGGTGTGTGAAGTCATAGAATGGAGCTGTGTGAAGTCAGAATGGAGGTTTGTGAAGTCACAGAATGAGGTGTGTGACTTCAGAATGGAGGTGTGTGAAGTCACAGAATGGAGGTGTGTTAAGTCACAGAACGGAGGTGTTGGAACTCAGAATGGAGGTGTGTGAAGTCACAGAATGGAGGTGTGCGAAGTCATAGAATTGAGGTGTGTGAAATCATAGAACGGAGGTGTGGGAAGTCAGAGAATGGAGCTGTGTGAAGTCAGAATGGAGGTGTGCGAAGTCAGAGAATGGAGGTGTGTGATGTAATTTTATGGAGCTGTGTGAAGTTAGAACGGAGGTGTGTGAACTCAGATTGGAGGTGTGGGAAGTCACAGAATGGAGGTGTGTGAAGTCATAGAATGGAGGTGTGTGAAATCATAGAATGGAGGTGTGGGAAGTCAGAGAATGGAGCTGTGTGAAGTCAGAATGGAGGTGTGCGAAGTCACAGAATGGAGGTTTGTGAAGTCATAGAATGGAGGTGTGTGAAGTAATAGAATGGATGTGTGTGAAGTCATAATGGAGGTGTGTGAAGTCACAGAATGGAGGTGTGTGAAGTCATAGAATAGAGCTCTGTGAAGTCAGATTGGTGGTGTGTGAAGTCACAGAATGGAGGTGTGTTAAGTCACAGAACGGAGGTGTTTGAACTCAGAATGGAGGTGTGTGAAGTCACAGAATGGAGGTGTGTGAAGTCATAGAACGGTGCTGTGTGAACTCAGAATGGAGGTGTGTGAAGTCACAGAATTGAGGTGTGTGAAGTCATAGAATGGAGGTGTGTGAAGTCATAGAATGGATTTGTGTGAAGTCATAATGGAGGTGTGTGAAGTCACAGAATTGAGGTGTGTGAAGTCACAGAATGGAGGTGTGAGAAGTCATAGAATGGAGGTGTGTGAAGGCAGAGAATGGAGGTGTGTCAAGTCATAGAATGGAGCTGTGTGAAGTCAGAATCGAGGTGTGTGAAGTCACAGAATGGATGTGTGTGAACTCAGAATGGAGGTGTGTGAAGTCACAGAATGGAGGTGTGTTAAGTCACAGAATGGAGGTGTGTGAACTCAGAATGGAGGTGTGTGAAGTCACAGAATGGAGGTGTGTGAAGTCATAGAATGGAGGTGTGTGAAATCATAGAATGGAGGTGTGGGAAGTCAGAGAATGGAGCTGTGTGAATTCAGAATGGAGGGGTGCGAAGTCACAGAATGGAGGTGTGTGAAGTCATAGAATGGAGGTGTGTGAAGTCATAGAATGGATGTGTGTGAAGTCATAATGGAGGTGTGTGAAGTCACAGAATGGAGGTGTGTGAAGTCATAGAATGGAGCTGTGTGAAGTCAGATTGGAGGTGTGTGAAGTCAGAGAATGGAGGTGTGTGAAGTCACAGAACTGAGGTGTGTGAAGTCATAGAATGGAGGCGTGTGAAGTCATAGAATGGATGTGTGTGAAGTCATAATGGAGGTGTGTGAAGTCACAGAACTGAGGTGCGTGGAGTCACAGAATGGAGGTGTGTGAAGTCATAGAATAGAGGTGTGTGAAGTCATATAATGGAGGTGTGTCACGTCATAGAATGGATGTTTGTTAAGTAAGAATGAAGGTGTGTTAAGTCATAGAATGGAGGTGTGTGAAGTCATCGAATGGAGGTGTGTGAAGTCATGGAATGGAGGTGTGTGAAGTCACAGAATGGAGGTGTGTGAAGTCAGAGAATGGAGGTGTGTGAAGTCATAGAATGGAGGTGTGTGAAGTCATAGGATGGAGGTGTGTGAAGTCATAGAATGGATGTTTGTTAAGTAAGAATGAAGGTGTGTTAAGTCATAGAATGGAGGTGTGCGAAGGCACAAATGGAGGTGTGTAAAATCATAGAATGGACCTATGTGAAGTCAGAATGGAGGTGTGTGAAGTCACAGAATGGAGGTGTGTGAACTCAGAATGGAGGTGTGTGAAGTCACAGAATGGAGGTGTGTGAAGTCAAACAATAAAGGTGTGTGAAGTCACAGAATGGAGGTGTGTGAAATCAAAGAATGGAGGTGTGTGAAGTCAAAAAGATGTTGTGTAGAGTCACAAATGGAGGTGTGTGAACTCATAGAATGGAGGTGTGTGAATCAAAGAAAGGAGGTGTGTGAAGTCATCGAATGGAGGTGTGTGAAGTCATGGAATGGAGGTGTGTGAAGTCACAGAATGGAGGTGTGTGAAGTCATAGAATGGAGCTGTGTGAAGTCAGATTGGAGGTGTGTGAAGTCACAGAATGGAGGTGTGTGAACTCAGAATGGAGGTGTGTGAAGTCACAGAAAGGAGGTGTGTGAAGTCATAGAATGGATGTGTGTGAAGTCATAATGGAGGTGTGTGAAGTCACAGAATTGAGGTGTGTGAAGTCAGAGAATGGAGGTGTGGGAAGTCATAGAATGGAGTTGTGTGAAGTCACAGAACAGAGGTGTTTGAACTCAGAATGGAGGTGTGTGAAGTCACAGAATGGAGGTGTGTTAAGTCACAGAATGCAGGTGTGTGAACTCAGAATGGAGGTGTGTGAAGTCACAGAATGGAGGTGTGTGAAGTCGTAGAATGGAATTGTGTGAAGTCATAGAATGGAGGTGTGTGAAGTGAGAATTGAGCTGTGTGAAGTCACAGAATGAAGGTGTCTGAAGTCAGAATGCAGCTGTGTGAACCCATAGAATGGAGGTGTGTGAAGTCAGAATGGAGGTGTGTGAACTCATAGAATGGAGTGTGTGAAGTCACAATGAGGGTGTGTGTAGTCATAGAATGGGGGTGTGTGAAGTCAAATTGGAGGTGTGTGAAATCACAGAATGGAGGTGTGTCAACTCAGAAATGAGGTGAGTGAAGTCATAGAATGGAGGTTTGTGAATTCATAGAATGGAAGTGTGCGAAATCATAGAATGGAGGTGTGTGAAGTCAAAGAATTGAGGTTTGTGAAGTCAGAATGGAGATGTGTGAAGTCAGGATGGAGGTGGGTGAAGTCACAGAATGGAGGTGTGGGAACTCAGAATGGAGGTGTGTGAAGTCATAGAATGGAGGTGTGTGAAGTCAGAATGGAGGTGTGTGAACTCATAGAATGGAGGTGTGTGAAGTGACAATGCAGGTATGCGAAGTCATAGAATGGAGGTGTGTGAGGTCATAGAATGGAGGTGTGTGAAGTCACAGAATGGAGGTGTGTGAAGTCATTGAATGGATGTTTGTTAAGTAAGAATGAAGGTGTGTGAAGTCAAAGAATGGAGGTGTGTGAAGTCAAACAATAAAGGTGTGTGAAGTCACAGAATGGAGGTGTGTGAACTCATAGAATGGAGGTGCATGAAGTCAAAGAATGGAGGTGTGTGAATTCATCGAATGGAGGTGTGTGAAGTCATGGAATGGAGGTGTGTGAAGTGAGATGGATTAGTGTGAAGTCATAGAATGGAGGTGTGTGAAGTGACAATGCAGGTATGCGAAGTCATAGAATGGAGGTGTGTGAGGTCATAGAATGAGGTGTGTGAAGTCACAGAATGGAGGTGTGTGAAGGCATTGAATGGATGTTTGTTAAGTAAGAATGAAGGTGTGTTAAGTCATAGAATGGAGGTGTGTGAAGGCACAGAATGGAGGTGTGTGAAGTCATAGAATGGAGCTGTGTGAAGTCAGAATGGAGGTGTGTGAAGTCACAGAATGGAGGTGTGTGAACTCAGAATGGAGGTGTGTGAAGTCACAGAATGAAGGTGTGTTAAGTCACAGAACGGAGGTGTTTGAACTCAGAATGGAGGTGTGTGAAGTCACAGAATGGAGGTGTGTGAAGTCATAGAATGGAGGTGTGTGAAATCATAGAATGGAGGTGTGGGAAGTCAGAGAATGGAGCTGTGTGAATTCAGAATGCAGGTGTGCGAAATCACAGAATGGAGGTGTGTGAAGTCAAAAAGGTGTTGTGTAGAGTCACAAATGGAGGTGTGTGAACTCATAGAATGGAGGTGTGTGAAGTCAAAGAATGGACGTGTGTGAAGTCATCGAATGGAGGTGTGTGAAGTCATGCAATGGAGGTGTGTGAAGTCACAGAACGGAGGTGTGTGAAATCATAGAATGGATGTGTGTGAAGTCATAATGGAGGTGTGTGAAGTCACAGAATTGAGGTGTGTGAAGTCAGAGAATGGAGGTGTGAGAAGTCATAGAATGGAGTTGTGTGAAGTCATAGGATGGAGGTGTGTGAAGTCATAGAATGGATGTTTGTTAAGTAAGAATGAAGGTGTGTTAAGTCATAGAATGGAGGTGTGCGAAGGCACAAATGGAGGTGTGTAAAATCATAGAATGGAGCTATGTGAAGTCAGAATGGAGGTGTGTGAAGTCACAGAATGGAGGTGTGTGAACTCAGAATGGAGGTGTGTGAAGTCACAGAATGGAGGTGTGTTAAGTCACAGAACAGAGGTGTTTGAACTCAGAATGGAGGTGTGTGAATTCACAGAATGGAGGTGTGTTAAGTCACAGAATGGAGGTGTGTGAACTCAGAATGGAGGTGTGTGAAGTCACAGAATCTAGGTGTGTGAAGTCATAGAGTGGAGGTGTATGAAGTCATGGAATGGAGGTGTGTGTAGTCATAATGGAGGCGTCTGAAGTCACAGAATTGAGGTGTGTGAAGTCACAGAATGGAGGTGTGTGAAGTCATAGAATAGAAGTGTGTGAAGTCAGAACGAAGGTGTGTGAACTCAGATTGGAGGTGTGGGAAGTCACAATGGAGGTGTGTGAAGTTATAGAATGGAGGTGTGAGAAGTCACAGAATGCAGGGGTGTGAACTCATAGAGTGGAGGTGTGTGAAGTCACAGAATGAAGGTGCGTTAAGTCACAGAATGGAGGTTTGTGAACACAGAATGGAGGTGTGTGAAGTCACAGAATGCAGGTGTGGGAAGTCATAGAATGGAGTTGTGTGAAGTCACAGAATGGAGGTGTGTCAATTAATAGAATGTAGGTGTGAGAAATCATAGAATGGAGGTGTGTGAAGTCACAGAATGGAGGTGTGTGAAGTCACAGAGTGGAGGTGTGTCAACTCACAATGGAAGTGTGTGAAGTAAAAGAATGGAGTTGTGTGAAGTCGTACAATGGAATTGTGTGAAGTCATAGAATGGAGGTGTGTGAAGTGAGAATTGAGGTGTGTGAAGTCACGGAATTGAGGTGTGTGAACTCAGAATGGAGGTGTGTGAAGTCACAGAATGGAGGTTTGTGAAGTCATAGAATGGAGGTGTGTGAAGTCATAGAATGGAGGTGTGTGAAGTCAAAATGGAGGTGTGTGAACTCATAAAATGGAGATGTGTGAAGTCATGGAATGGAGGTGTGTGAAGTCCAAGAATATAGGTGTGTGAAGTCAAACAATGGTGGTGTGTGAAGTCACAGAATGCAGGTGTGTTAAGTCAAAGAATGGAAGTGTGTGAAGACAAAATGGAGGTGTGTGAAGTCACAGAATGAAGGTGTCTGAAGTCAGAATGCAGCTGTGTGAAGCCATAGAATGGAGGTGTGTGAAGTCAGAATGGAGGTGGGTGAACTCATAGAATGGAGTGTGCGAAGTCACAATGGGGGTGTGTGAAGTCATCGAATGGGGGGGTGTGAAGTCAAATTGGAAGTGTGTGAAATCACAGAATGGAGGTGTGTCAACTCAGAAATGAGGTGAGTGAAGTCATAGAATGGAGGTGTGTGAATTCATAGAATGGAAGTGTGTGAAATCATAGAATGGAGGTGTGTGAAGTCAAAGAATTGAGGTTTGTGAAGTCAGAATGGAGATGTGTGAAGTCAGGATGGAGGTGGGTGAAGTCACAGAATGGAGGTGTGGGAACTCAGAATGGTGGTGTGTGGTCACAGAACGGAGGTTTTTGAAGTCATAGAACGGAGGTGCGTGAAGTCATAGAATGGATGTTTCTGAAGTGAGAATGTAGGTGTATGAAGTCAAAGAATGGAGGTGTGTGAAGTCAAAATGGAGGTGTGTGAACTCATAGAATGGAGGTGTGTGAACTCATAGAATGGAGGTGTGTGAAGTCATGGAATGGAGGTGTGTGAAGTCAAAGAATGGAGGTGTGTGAAGTCAAACAATAAAGGTGTGTGAAGTCACAGAATGGAGGTGTGTGAACTCATAGAATGGAGGTGCATGAAGTCAAAGAATGGAGGTGTGTGAATTCATCGAATGGAGGTGTGTGAAGTCATGGAATGGAGGTGTGTGAAGTGAGATGGATTTGTGTGAAGTCATAGAATGGAGGTGTGTGAAGTCAGAATGGAGGTGTGTGAAGTCATAGAATGGAGGTGTGTGAAGTCAGAATGGAGGTGTGTGAACTCATAGAATGGAGGTGTGTGAAGTCACAATGCAGGTATGCGAAGTCATAGAATGGAGGTGTGTGAGGTCATAGAATGGAGGTGTGTGAAGTCACAGAATGGAGGTGTGTGAAGTCATTGAATGGATGTTTGTTAAGTAAGAATGAAGGTGTGTTAAGTCATAGAATGGAGGTGTGTGAAGGCACAGAATGGAGGTGTGTGAAGTCATAGAATGGAGCTGTGTGAAGTCAGAATGGAGGTGTGTGAAGGCATCGAATGGAGGTGTGTGAACTCAGAATGGAGGTGTGTGAAGTCACAGAATGGAGGTGTGTTAAGTCACAGAATGGAGGTGTTTGAACTCAGAATGGAGGTGTGTGAAGTCACAGAATGGAGGTGTGTGAAGTCATAGAATGGAGGTGTGTGAAATCATAGAATGGAGGTGTGGGAAGTCAGAGAATGGAGCTGTGTGAATTCAGAATGGAGGTGTGCGAAGTCACAGAATGGAGGTGTGTGAAGTCATAGAATGGAGGTGTGTGAAGTCATAGAATGGATGTGTGTGAAGTCATAATGGAGGTGTGTGAAGTCACAGAATGGAGGTGTGTGAAGTCATAGAATGGAGCTGTGTGAAGTCAGATTGGAGGTGTGTGAAGTCACAGAATGGAGGTGTGTGAACTCAGAATGGAGGTGTGTGAAGTCACAGAACTGAGGTGTGTGAAGTCATAGAATGGAGGCGTGTGAAGTCATAGAATGGATGTGTGTGAAGTCATAATGGAGGTGTGTGAAGTCACAGAACTGAGGTGCGTGGAGTCACAGAATGGAGGTGTGTGAAGTCATAGAATAGAGGTGTGTGAAGTCATAGAATGGAGGTGTGTCACGTCATAGAATGGATGTTTGTTAAGTAAGAATGAAGGTGTGTTAAGTCATGGAATGGAGGTGTGTGAAGGCACAGAATGGAGGTGTGTGAAGTCATAGAATGGAGCTGTGTGAAGATAGAATGGAGGTGTGTGAAGTCACAGAATGGAGGTGTGTGACCTCAGAATGGAGGTGTGTGCAGTCACAGAATGGAGGTGTGTTAAGTCACAGAATGGAGGTGTGTGAACTCAGAATGGAGGTGTGTGAAGTCACAGAATCTAGGTGTGTGAAGTCATAGAATGGAGGTGTGTGAAGTCGTAGAATGGAAGTGTGTGAAGTCAGAACGGAGGTGTGTGAACTCAGATTGGTGGTGTGGGAAGTCACAATGGAGGTGTGTGAAGTTATAGAATGGAGGTGTGTGAAGTCACAGAATGGAGGGGTGTGAAGTCAAAGACTGGAGGTGTGTTTAGTCATAGAATGGAGGTGTGTGAACTCATAGAATGGAGGTGCTTGAAGGCACAGAATGAAGGTGCGTTAAGTCACAGAATGGAGGTTTGTGAACTCAGAATGGAGGTGTGTGAAGTCGCAGAATGGAGGTGTGGGAAGTCATAGAATGGAGTTGTGTGAAGTCACAGAATGGAGGTGTGTGAATTAATAGAATGGAGGTGTGAGAAATCATAGAATGGAGGTGTGTGAAGTCATAGAATGGAGGTGTGTGAAGTCACAGAATGGAGGTGTGTGAAGTCACAGAATGGAGGTGTGTGAACTCACAATGGGGGTGTGTGAAGTCAAAGAATGGAGGTGTGTGAAGTCATAGAATGGAATTGTGTGAAGTCATAGAACGGAGGTGTGTGAAGTGAGAATTGAGGTGTGTGAAGTCACGGAATTGAGGTGTGTGAACTCAGAATGGAGGTGTGTGAAGTCACAGAATGGAGGTTTGTGAAGTCATAGAATGGAGGTGTGTGAAGTCATAGAATGGATGTTTCTGAAGTAGAATGAAGGTGTGTGAACTCATAGAATGGAGGTGTGTGAACTCATAGAATGGAGTGTGTGAAGTCACAATGGGGGTGTGTGAAGTCATAGAATGGGGGTGTGTGAAGTCAAATTGGGGGTGTGTGAAATCACAGAATAGAGGTGTGTCAACTCAGAAATGAGGAGTGTGAAGTCATAGAATGGAAGTGCGTGAAGTCATAGAATGGATGTGTCTGAAGTAAGAATGAAGGTGTGTGAACTCAGACAATGGAGGTGTGTGAAGTCAAAATGGAGGTGTGTGAACTCATAGAATGGAGGTGTGTGAACTCATAGATTGGAGGTGTGTGAAGTCATGGAATGGAGGTGTGTGAAGTCCAAGAATGGAGGTGTGTGAAGTCAAACAATAAAGGTGTGTGAAGTCACAGAATGGAGGTGTGTGAAATCAAAGAATGGAGGTGTGTGAAGTCAAAAAGGTGTTGTATAGAGTCACAAATGGAGGTGTGTGAACTCATAGAATGGAGGTGTGTGAAGTCAAAGAATGGAGGTGTGTGAAGTCATCGAATGGAGGTGTGTGAAGTCATGGAATGGAGGTGTGTGAAGTCACAGAATGGAGGTGTGTGAAGTCATAGCATGGAGCTGTGTGAAGTCAGATTGGAGGTGTGTGAAGTCACAGAATGGAGGTGTGTGAACTCAGAATGGAGGTGTGTGAAGTCACAGAACGGAGGTGTGTGAAGTCATAGAATGGATGTGTGTGAAGTCAAAATGGAGGTGTGTGAAGTCACAGAATTGAGGTTTGTGAAGTCAGAGAATGGAGGTGTGTGTAGTCATAGAATGGAGGTGCGTGAAGTCATAGGATAGAGGTGTGTGAAGTCATAGAGTGAATGTTTGTTAAGTAAGAATGAAGGTGTGTTAAGTCATAGAATGGAGGTGTGCGAAGGCCCAAATGGAGGTGTGTAAAGTCATAGAATGGAGCTATGTGAAGTCAGAATGGAGGTGTGTGAAGTCCCAGAATGGAGGTGTGTGAACTCAGAATGGAGGTGTGTGAAGTCACAGAATGGAGGTGTGTTAAGTCACATAACAGAGGTGTTTGAACTCAGAATGGAGGTGTGTGAAGTCACAGAATGGAGGTGTGTGAAGTCATAGAATGGAGGTGTGTGAAATCATAGAATGGAGGTGTGGGAAGTCAGAGAATGGAGCTGTGTGAAGTCAGAATGGAGGTGTGCGAAGTCACAGAATGGAGGTTTGTGAAGTCATAGAACGGAGGTGTGTGAAGTCATAGAATGGATGTGTGTGAAGTCATAATGGAGGTGTGTGAAGTCACAGAATGGAGGTGTGTGAAGTCATAAAATAGAGCTGTGTGAAGTGAGATTGGAGGTGTGTGAAGTCACAGAATGGAGGTGAGTGAACTCAGAATGGAGGTGTGTGAAGTCACAGAATTGAGGTGTGTGAAGTCATAGAATGGAGCTGTGTGAAGTCAGATTGGAGGTGTGTGAAGTCACAGAATGGAGGTGTGTGAAGTCAGAATGGAGGTGTGTGAAGTCACAGAATTGAGGTGTGTGAAGTCATAGAATGGAGGTGTGTGAACTCATAGAATGGATGTGTGTGAAGTCATAATGGAGGTCTGTGAAGTCACAGAATTGAGGTGTGTGAAGTCACAGAATGGAGGTGTGTGAAGTCATAAAATGGAGGTGTGTGAAGTCATAGAATGGAGGTTTGTGAAGTCATAGAATGGATGTTTGTTAAGTAAGAATGAAGGTGTGTTAAGTCATAGAATAGAGGTGTGTGAAGGCACAGAATGGAGGTGTGTCATGTCATAGAATGGAGCTGTGTGAAGTCAGAATGGAGGTGTGTGAAGTCACAGAATGGATGTGTGTGAACTCAGAATGGAGGTGTGTGAAGTCACAGAATGGAGGTGTGTGAAGTCACAGAATGGAGGTGTGTGAAGTCATAGAATGGAGGTGTGTGAACTCATAGAATGGAGGTGTGTGAAGTCACAGAATGAAGGTGTGTGAAGTCACAGAATGGAGGTGTGTGAACTCAGAATGGAGGTGTGTGAAGTCACAGAATCTAGGCGTGTGAAGTCATAGAATGGAGGTGTGTGAAGTCATAGAATGGAGATGTGTGAAGTCATAATGGAGGCGTGTGAAGTCACAGAATCTAGGCGTGTGAAGTCATAGAATGGAGGTGTGTGAAGTCATAGAATGGAGATGTGTGAAGTCATAATGGAGGCGTGTGAAGGCACAGAATTGAGCTGTGTGAAGTCACAGAATGGAGGTGTGTGAAGTACTAGAATGGAAGTGTGTGAAGTCAGAACGGAGGTGTGTGAACTCAGATTGGAGGTGTGGGAAGTCACAATGGAGGTGCGTGAAGTTATATAATGGAGGTGTGTGAAGTCACAGAATGGAGGGGTGTGAACTCATAGAATGGAGGTGTGTGAAGTCACAGAGTGAAGGTGCGTTAAGTCACACAATGGAGGTGTGTGAACTCATAGAATGGAGGTGTGTGAAGTCATGGAATGGAGGTGTGTGAAGTCCAAGAATGGAGGTGTGTGAAGTCAAACAATAAAGGTGTGTGAAGTCACAGAATGGAGGTGTGTGAAATCAAAGAATGGAGGTGTGTGAAGTCAAAAAGATGTTGTGTAGAGTCACAAATGGAGGTGTGTGAACTCATAGAATGGAGGTGTGTGAATCAAAGAATGGAGGTGTGTGAAGTCATCGAATGGAGGTGTGTGAAGTCATGGAATGGAGGTGTGTGAAGTCACAGAATGGAGGTGTGTGAAGTCATAGAATGGAGCTGTGTGAAGTCAGATTGGAGGTGTGTGAAGTCACAGAATGGAGGTGTGTGAACTCAGAATGGAGGTGTGTGAAGTCACAGAACGGAGGTGTGTGAAGTCATAGAATGGATGTGTGTGAAGTCATAATGGAGGTGTGTGAAGTCACAGAATTGAGGTGTGTGAAGTCAGAGAATGGAGGTGTGGGAAGTCATAGAATGGAGTTGTGTGAAGTCACAGAATGGAGGTGTGTGAATTAATAGAATGGAGGTGTGAGAAATCATAGAATGGAAGTGTGTGAAGTCACAGAATGGAGGTTTGTGAAGTCAAAGAATGGAGGTGTGTGAATTCACAGAATGGAGGTGTGTGAACTCACAATGGAGGTGTGTGAAGTCAGAGAATGGAGGTGTGTGGAGTCGTAGAATGGAATTCTGTGAAGTCATAGAATGGAGGCGTGTGAAGTCATAGAATGGATGTGTGTGAAGTCATAATGGAGGTGTGTGAAGTCACAGAATTGAGGTGAGTGGAGTCACAGGATGGAGGTGTGTGAAGTCATAGAATAGAGGTGTGTGAAGTCATAGAATGGAGGTGTGTCAAGTCATAGAACGGATGTTTGTTAAGTAAGAATGAAGGTGTGTTAAGTCATAGAATGGAGGTGTGTGAAGGCACAGTATGGAGGTGTGTGAAGTCATAGAATGGAGCTGTGTGAAGATAGAATGGAGGTGTGTGAAGTCACAGAATGGAGGTGTGTGACCTCAGAATGGAGGTGTGTGTAGTCACAGAATGGAGGTGTGTTAAGTCACTGAATGGAGGTGTGTGAACTCAGAATGGAGGTGTGTGAAGTCACAGAATCTAGGTGTGTGAAGTCATAGAATGGAAGTGTGTGAAGTCAGAACGGAGGTGTGTGAACTCAGATTGGAGGTGTGGGAAGTCACAATGGAGGTGTGTGAAGTTATAGAATGGAGGTGTGTGAAGTCACAGAATGGAGGGGTGTGAAGTCAAAGACTGGAGGTGTGTGAAGTCATAGGATGGAGGTTTGTGAACTCATAGAATGGAGGTGTGTGAAGTCACAGAATGAAGGTGCGTTAAGTCAGAGAATGGAGGTTTGTGAACTCAGAATGGAGGTGTGTGAAGTCACAGAATGGAGGTGTGGGAAGTCATAGAATGGAGTTGTGTGAAGTCACAGAATGGAGGTGTGTGAATTAATAGAATGGAGGTGTGAGAAATCATAGAATGGAGGTGTGTGAAGTCACAGAATTAGGTGTGTGAAGTCACAGAATGGAGGAGTGTGAAGTCACAGAATGGAGGTGTGTGAACTCACAATGGAGGTGTGTGAAGTCAAAGAATGGAGGTGTGTGAAGTCATAGAATGGAATTGTGTGAAGTCATAGAACGGAGGTGTGTGAAGTGAGAATTGAGGTGGTGAAGTCACGGAATTGAGGTGTGTGAACTCAGAATGGAGGTGTGTGAAGTCACAGAATGGAGGTTTGTGAAGTCACAGAGTGGAGGTGTGTGAAGTCAGAATGGAGTTGTGTGAAGTCAAGGAATGGAGGTGTGTGAAGTCAGAATGGAGGTGTGTGAAGTCATAGAATGGAGGTGTGTGAAGTCACAGACTGGAGGTGTGTGAAGTCAAACAATAAAGGTGTGTGAAGTCACAGAATGGAGTGTGGGAAGTCAGAGAATGGAGCTGTGTGAAGTAGGAATGGAGGTGTGCGATGTCACAGAATGGAGGTGTGTGAAGTCATTTTATGGAGCTGTGTGAAGTCAGAATGGAGGTGTGTAAAGTCACAGAATGGAGGTGTGTGAACTCAGAATGGAGGTGTGTGAAGTCACAGAATCTAGGTGTGTGAAGTCATAGAATGGAGGTGTGTGAAGCCATAGAATGGAGGTGTGTGAAGTCAAAGAATGGGGGTGTGTGAAGTCAAATTGGAGGTGTGTGAAATCACAGAATGGAGGTGTGTCAACTCAGAAATGAGGAGTTTGAAGTCATAGAATGGAAGTGCGTGAAGACATAGAATGGATGTTTCTGAAGTAATAATGAAGGTGTGTGAAGTCATAGAATGGAGGTGTGTGAAGTCAAAATGGAGGTGTGTGAACTCATAGAATGGAGGTGTGTGAACTCATGGAATGGAGGTGTGTGAAGTCATGGAATGGAGGTGTGTGAAGTCAAAGATTGGAGGTGTGTGAAGTCAAACAATAAAGGTGTGTGAAGTCACAGAATGGAGGTGTGTGAAATCACAGAATGGAGGTGTGTGAAGTCAAAAAGGTGTTGTGTAGAGTCACAAATGGAGGTGTGTGAACTCATAGAATGGAGGTGTGTGAAGTCAAAGAATGGAGGTGTGTGAAGTCACAGAATGATGGTGTGTGAAGTCAGAATGGAGCTGTGTGAAGTCATAGAATGGAGGTGTGTGAAGTCACAATGGAGGTGTGTGAAGTCATAGAATGGAGGTGTGTGAACTCATGGAATGGAGGTATGTGAAGTCACAATGGAGGTGTGTGATGTCATAGAATGGAGGTGTGTGAAGTCACAGAATGGAGGTGTGGGATGTCATAGAATGAAGCTGTGTGAAGTCAGATTGGAGGTGTGTGAAGTCACAGAATGGAGGTGTGTGAACTCAGAATGGAGGTGTGTGAAGTCACAAAATGGAGGTGTGTGAAGTCATAGAATGGAGGTGTGTGAAGTCATAGAATGGATGTGTGTGAAGTCATAAGGAAATGTGTGAAGTCACAGAATTGAGGTGTGTGAACTCACAGAAAGGAGGTGTGTGAAGTCATAGAATGGAGGTGTGTGAAGTCATAGAATGGATGTTTGTTAAGTAAGAATGAAGGTGTGTTAAGTCATAGAATGGAGGTGTGTGAAGGCACAGAATGGAGGTGTGTGAAGTCATAGAATGGAGCTGTGTGAAGTCAGAATGGAGGTTTGTGAAGTCACAGAATGAGGTGTGTGAACTCAGAATGGAGGTGTGTGAAGTCACAGAATGGAGGTGTGTTAAGTCACAGAACGGAGGTGTTGGAACTCAGAATGGAAGTGTGTGAAGTCACAGAATGGAGGTGTGCGAAGTCATAGAATTGAGGTGTGTGAAATCATAGAACGGAGGTGTGGGAAGTCAGAGAATGGAGCTGTGTGAAGTCAGAATGGAGGTGTGCGAAGTCACAGAATGGAGGTGTGTGATGTAATTTTATGGAGCTGTGTGAAGTTAGAACGGAGGTGTGTGAACTCAGATTGGAGGTGTGGGAAGTCACAATGGAGGTGTGTGAAGTTATAGAATGGAGGTGTTTAAAGTCACAGAATGGAGGGGTGTGAAGTCAAAGACTGGAGGTGTGTGAAGTCATAGAATGGAGGGGTGTGAAGTCATAGAATGGAGGTGTGTGAAGTCATAGAATGGAGGTGTGTGAAGTCACAGAATGAAGGTGCGTTAAGTCACAGAATCGAGGTTTGTGAACTCAGAATGGAGGTGTGTGAAGTCACAGAATGGAGGTGTGTGAATTAATAGAATGGAGGTGTGAGAAATCATAGAATGGAGGTGTGTGAAGTCACAGAATGGAGGTGTGTGAAGTCACAGAATGGAGGTGTGTGAAGTCACAGAATGGAGGTGTGTGAACTCACAATGGAGGTGTGTGAAGTCAAAGAATGGAGGTGTGTGAAGTCATAGAATGGAATTGTGTGAAGTCATAGAATGGAGGTGTGTGAAGTGAGAATTGAGGTGTCTGAAGTCACAGAATTGAGGTGTGTGAACTCAGAATGGAGGTGTGTGAAGTCACAGAATGGAGGTGTGTTAAGTCACAGAACGGAGGTGTTGGAAATCAGAATGGAGGTGTGTGAAGTCTCAAAATGGAGGTGTGTGAAGTCATAGAATGGAGGTGTGTGAAATCATAGAATGGAGGTGTGGGAAGTCAGAGAATGGAGCTGTGTGAAGTCAGAATGGAGGAGTGCGATGTCACAGAATGGAGGTGTGTGATGTAATTTTATGGAGCTGTGTGAAGTTAGAACGGTGTGGGAAGAATGGAGGTGTGTGAAGTCATAGAAAGTATGTTTCTGAAGTAGAATGAAGGTGTGTGAAGTCATAGAATGGAGGTGTGGGAAGTGAGAATTGAGGTGTGTGAACTCACGGAATTGAGGTGTGTGAACTCAGAATGGAGGTGTGTGAAGTCTCAAAATGGAGGTTTGTGAAGTCATAGAATGGAGGTGTGTGAAGTCATAGAATGGATGTCTCTGAAGTAGAATGAAGGTGTGTGAACTCATAGAATGGAGGTGTGTGAAGTCAAAATGGAGGTGTGTGAACTCATAAAATGGAGATGTGTGAAGTCATGAAATGGAGGTGTGTGAAGTCCAAGAATATAGGTGTGTGAAGTCAAACAATGGTGGTGTGTGAAGTCACAGAATGCAGGTGTGTTAAGTCAAAGAATGGAAGTGTGTGAAGTCAAAATGGAGGTGTGTGAAGTCACAGAATGGAGGTGTGTGAAGTCACAGAATGAAGGTGTTTGAAGTCAAAATTGTGGTGTGTGAAGTCACAAATGGAGGTGTCTGAAGTCAGAATGCAGCTGTGTGAAGTCATAGAATGGAGGTGTGTGAAGTCAAAATGGAGGCGTGTGAACTCATAGAATGGAGTGTGTGAAGTCACAATGGGGGTGTGTGAAGTCATAGAATGGGTGTGTGTGAAGTCAAATTAGAGGTGTGTGAAATCACAGAATAGAGGTGTGTCAACTCAGAAATTAGGAGTGTGAAGTCATAGAATGGAAGTGCGTGAAGTCAGAGAATGGATGTTTCTGAAGTAAGAATGAAGGTGTGTGAAGTCAGAGAATAGAGGTGTGTGAAGTCAAAATGGAGGTGTGTGAACTCATAGAATGGAGGTGTGTGAACTCATAGAATGGAGGTGTGTGAAGTCATAGAATAGAGGTGTGTGAAGTCATAGAATGGAGGTGTGTCACGTCATAGAATGGATGTTTTTTAAGTAAGAATGAAGGTGTGTTAAGTCATAGAATGGAGGTGTGCGAAGGCACAGAATGGAGGTGTGTGAAGTCATAGAATGGAGCTGTGTGAAGATAGAATGGAGGTGTGTGAAGTCACAGAATGGAGGTGTGTGACCTCAGAATGCAGGTGTGTGCAGTCACAGAATGGAGGTGTGTTAAGTCACAGAATGGAGGTGTGTGAACTCAGAATGGAGGTGTGTGAAGTCACAGAATCTAGGTGTGTGAAGTCATAGAATGGAGGTGTGTGAAGTCGTAGAATGGAAGTGTGTGAAGTCAGAACGGAGGTGTGTGAACTCAGATTGGAGGTGTGGGAAGTCACAATGGAGGTGTGTGAAGTTATAGAATGGAGGTGTGTGAAGTCACAGAATGGAGGGGTGTGAAGTCAAAGACTGGAGGTGTGTGAAATCATAGAATGGAGGTGTGTGAAGTCATAGAATGGAGGTGCTTGAAGTCATAGAATGAAGGTGCGTTAAGTCACAGAATGGAGGTTTGTGAACTCAGAATGGAGGTGTGTGAAGTCACAGAATGGAGGTGTGGCAAGTCATAGAATGGAGTTGTGTGAAGTCACAGAATGGAGGTGTGTGAATTAATAGAATGGAGGTGTGAGAAACCATAGAATGAAGGTGTGTGAAGTCACAGAATTAGGTGTGTGAAGTCACAGAATGGAGGTGTGTGAAGTCACCGAATGGAGGTGTGTGAACTCACAATGGAGGTGTGTGAAGTCAAAGAATGGAGGTGTGTGAATCATAGAATGGAATTGTGTGAAGTCATAGAACGGAGGTGTGTGAAGTGAGAATTGAGGTGTGTGAAGTCACGGAATTGAGGTGTGTGAACTCAGAATGGAGGTGTGTGAAGTCACAGAATGGAGGTTTGTGAAGTCATAGAATGGAGGTGTGTGAAGTCATAGAATGGATGTGTCTGAAGTAAGAATGAAGGTGTGTGAACTCAGACAATGGAGGTGTGTGAAGTCAAAATGGAGGTGTGTGAACTCATAGAATGGAGGTGTGTGAACTCATAGATTGGAGGTGTGTGAAGTCATGGAATGGAGGTGTGTGAAGTCAAAGAATGGAGGTGTGTGAAGTCAAACAATAAAGGTGTGTGAAGTCACAGAATGGAGGTGTGTGAAATCAAAGAATGGCGGTGTGTGAAGCCAAAAAGGTGTTGTGTAGAGTCACAAATGGAGGTGTGTGAACTCATAGAATGGAGGTGTGTGAAGTCAAAGAATGGAGGTGTGTGAAGTCATCGAATGGAGGTGTGTGAAGTCATGGAATGGAGGTGTGTGAAGTCACAGAATGGAGGTGTGTGAAGTCATAGAATGGAGCTGTGTGAAGTCAGATTGGAGGTGTGTGAAGTCACAGAATGGAGGTGTGTGAACTCAGAATGGAGGTGTGTGAAGTCACAGAACGGAGGTGTGTGAAGTCATAGAATGGATGTGTGTGAAGTCATAATGGAGGTGTGTGAAGTCACATAATTGAGGTGTGTGAAGTCAGAGAATGGAGGTGTGTGAAGTCATAGAATGGAGGTGTGTGAGGTCATAGGATGGAGGTGTGTGAAGTCATAGAATGGATGTTTGTTAAGTAAGAATGAAGGTGTGTTAAGTCATAGAATGGAGGTGTGCGAAGGCACAAATGGAGGTGTGTAAAATCATAGAATGGACCTATGTGAAGTCAGAATGGAGGTGTGTGAAGTCACAGAATGGAGGTGTGTTAAGTCACAGAACAGAGGTGTTTGAACTCAGAATGGAGGTGTGTGAAGTCACAGAATGGAGGTGTGTTAAGTCACAGAATGCAGGTGTGTGAACTCAGAATGGAGGTGTGTGAAGTCACAGAATCTAGGTGTGTGAAGTCATAGAGTGGAGGTGTGTGAAGTCATGAAATGGAGGTGTGTGAAGTCATAATGGAGGCGTGTGAAGTCACAGAATTGAGGTGTGTGAAGTCACAGAATGGAGGTTTGTGAAGTCATAGAATAGAAGTGTGTAAAGTCAGAACGAAGGTGTGTGAACTCAGATTGGAGGTGTGGGAAGTCACAATGGAGGTGTGTGAAGTTATAGAATGGAGGTGTGAAAAGTCACAGAATGCAGGGGTGTGAACTCATAGAATGGAGGTGTGTGAAGTCACAGAATGAAGGTGCGTTAAGTCACAGAATGGAGGTTTGTGAACACAGAATGGAGGTGTGTGAAGTCCCAGAATGGAGGTGTGGGAAGTCATAGAATGGAGTTGTGTGAAGTCACAGAATGGAGGTGTGTCAATTAATAGAATGTATGTGTGAGAAATCATAGAATGGAGGTGTGTGAAGTCACAGAATGGAGGTGTGTGAAGTCAAAGAATGGAGGTGTGTGAAGGCACAGAGTGGAGGTGTGTGAACTCACAATGGAGGTGTGTGAAGTAAAAGAATGGAGGTGTGTGAAGTCGTACAATGGAATTGTGTGAAGTCATAGAATGGAGGTGTGTGAAGTGAGAATTGAGGTGTGTGAAGTCACGGAATTGAGGTGTGTGAACACAGAATGGAGGTGTGTGAAGTCACAGAATGGAGGTTTGTGAAGTCATAGAATGGAGGTGTGTGAAGTCATAGAATGGAGGTGTGTGAAGTCAAAATGGAGGTGTGTGAACTCATAAAATGGAGATGTGTGAAGTCATGGAATGGAGGTGTGTGAAGTCCAACAATATAGGTGTGTGAAGTCAAAAAATGGTGGTGTGTGAAGTCACAGAATGCAGGTGTGTTAAGTCAAAGAATGGAAGTGTGTGAAGACAAAATGGAGGTGTGTGAAGTCACAGAATGAAGGTGTCTGAAGTCAGAATGCAGCTGTGTGAAGCCACAGAATGGAGGTGTGTGAAGTCAGAATGGAGGTGTGTGAACTCATAGAATGGAGTGTGTGAAGTCACAATGGGTGTGTGTGAAGTCATCGAATGGGGGTGTGTGAAGTCAAATTGGAAGTGTGTGAAATCACAGAATGGAGGTGTGTCAACTCAGAAATGAGGTGAGTGAAGTCATAGAATGGAGGTGTGTGAATTCATAGAATGGAAGTGTGTGAAATCATAGAATGGAGGTGTGTGAAGTCAAAGAATTGAGGTTTGTGAAGTCAGAATGGAGATGTGTGAAGTCAGGATGGAGGTGGGTGAAGTCACAGAATGGAGGTGTGGGAACTCAGAATGGTGGTGTGTGGTCACAGAACGGAGGTTTTTGAAGTCATAGAATGGAGGTGCGTGAAGTCATAGAATGGATGTTTCTGAAGTGAGAATGTAGGTGTATGAAGTCAAAGAATGGAGGTGTGTGAAGTCAAAATGGAGGTGTGTGAACTCATAGAATGGAGGTGTGTGAACTCATAGAATGGAGGTGTGTGAAGTCATGGAATGGAGGTGTGTGAAGTCAAAGAATGGAGGTGTGTGAAGTCAAACAATAAAGGTGTGTGAAGTCACAGAATGGAGGTGTGTGAACTCATAGAATGGAGGTGCATGAAGTCAAAGAATGGAGGTGTGTGAATTCATCGAATGGAGGTGTGTGAAGTCATGGAATGGAGGTGTGTGAAGTGAGATGGATTTGTGTGAAGTCATAGAATGGAGGTGTGTTAAGTCAGAATGGAGGTGTGTGAAGTCATAGAATGGAGGTGTGTGAAGTCAGAATGGAGGTGTGTGAACTCATAGAATGGAGGTGTGTGAAGTGACAATGCAGGTATGCGAAGTCATGGAATGGAGGTGTGTGAGGTCATAGAATGGAGGTGTGTGAATTCACAGAATGGAGGTGTGTGAAGTCATTGAATGGATGTTTGTTAAGTAAGAATGAAGTTGTGTTAAGTCATAGAATGGAGGTATGTGAAGGCACAGAATGGAGGTGTGTGAAGTCATAGAATGGAGCTGTGTGAAGTCAGAATGGAGGTGTGTGAAGTCACAGAATGGAGGTGTGTGAACTCAGAATGGAGGTGTGTGAAGTCACAGAATGAAGGTGTGTTAAGTCACAGAACGGAGGTGTTTGAACTCAGAATGGAGGTGTGTGAAGTCACAGAATGGAGGTGTGTGAAGTCATAGAATGGAGGTGTGTGAAATCATAGAATGGAGGTGTGGGAAGTCAGAGAATGGAGCTGTGTGAATTCAGAATGGAGGTGTGCGAAGTCACAGAATGGAGGTGTGTGAAGTCATAGAATGGAGGTGTGTGAAGTCATAGAATGGATGTGTGTGAAGTCATAATGGAGGTGTGTGAAGTCACAGAATGGAGGTGTGTGAAGTCATAGAATGGAGCTGTGTGAAGTCAGATTGGAGGTGTGTGAAGTCACAGAATGGAGGTGTGTGAACTCAGAATGGAGGTGTGTGAAGTCACAGAACTGAGGTGTGTGAAGTCATAGAATGGAGGCGTGTGAAGTCATAGAATGGATGTGTGTGAAGTCATAATGGAGGTGTGTGAAGTCACAGAACTGAGGTGCGTGGAGTCACAGAATGGAGGTGTGTGAAGTCATAGAATAGAGGTGTGTGAAGTCATAGAATGGAGGTGTGTCACGTCATAGAATGGATGTTTGTTAAGTAAGAATGAAGGTGTGTTAAGTCATAGAATGGAGGTGTGTGAAGGCACAGAATGGAGGTGTGTGAAGTCATAGAATGGAGCTGTGTGAAGATAGAATGGAGGTGTGTGAAGTCACAGAATGGAGGTGTGTGACCTCAGAATGGAGGTGTGTGCAGTCACAGAATGGAGGTGTGTTAAGTCACAGAATGGAGGTGTGTGAACTCAGAATGGAGGTGTGTGAAGTCACAGAATCTAGGTGTGTGAAGACATAGAATGGAGGTGTGTGAAGTCGTAGAATGGAAGTGTGTGAAGTCAGAACGGAGGTGTGTGAACTCAGATTGGTTTTGTGGGAAGTCACAATGGAGGTGTGTGAAGTTATAGAATGGAGGTGTGTGAAGTCACAGAATGGAAGTGTGTGAAGTTATAGAATGGAGGTGTGTGAAGTCATAGAATGGAGGTGTGTGAACTCATAGAATGGAGGTGCTTGAAGTCACAGAATGAAGGTGCGTTAAGTCACAGAATGGAGGTTTGTGAACTCAGAATGGAGGTGTGTGAAGTCACAGAATGGAGGTGTGGGAAGTCATAGAATGGAGTTGTGTGAAGTCACAGAATGGAGGTGTGTGAATTAATAGAATGGAGGTGTGAGAAATCATAGAATGGAGGTGTGTGAAGTCACAGAATTAGGTGTGTGAAGTCACAGAATGGAGGTGTGTGAAGTCACAGAATGGAGGTGTGTGAACTCACAATGGAGGTGTGTGAAGTCAAAGAATGGAGGTGTGTGAAGTCATAGAATGGAATTGTGTGAAGTCATAGAACGGAGGTGTGTGAAGTGAGAATTGAGGTGTGTGAAGTCACGGAATTGAGGTGTGTGAACTCAGAATGGAGGTGTGTGAAGTCACAGAATGGAGGTTTGTGAAGTCATAGAATGGAGGTGTGTGAAGTCATAGAATGGATGTTTCTGAAGTAGAATGAAGGTGTGTGAACTCATAGAATGGAATTGTGTGAAGTCAAAATGGAGGTGTGTGAACTCATAAAGTGGAGATGTGTGAAGTCATGGAATGGAGGTGTGTGAAGTCCAAGAATATAGGTGTGTGAAGTCAAACAATGGTGGTGTGAGAAGGCACAGAATGCAGGTGTGTTAAGTCAAAGAATGGAAGTGTGTGAAGTCAAAATGGAGGTGTGTGAAGTCACAGAATGGAGGTGTGTGAAGTCACAGAATGAATGTGTTTGAAGTCAAAATTGTGGTGTGTGAAGTCACAAATGGAGGTGTCTGAAGTCAGAATGCAGCTGTGTGAAGTCATAGAATGGAGGTGTGTGATGTCAGAATGGAGGTGTGTGAACTCATAGAATGGAGTGTGTGAAGTCACAATGGGGGTGTGTGAAGTCATAGAATGGGGTTGTGTGAAGTCAAATTGGGGGTGTGTGAAATCACAGAATAGAGGTGTGTCAACTCAGAAATGAGGAGTGTGAAGTCATAGAATGGAAGTGCGTGAAGTCATAGAATGGATGTGTCTGAAGTAAGAATGAAGGTGTGTGAACTCAGACAATGGAGGTGTGTGAAGTCAAAATGGAGGTGTGTGAACTCATAGAATGGAGGTGTGTGAACTCATAGATTGGAGGTGTGTGAAGTCATGGAATGGAGGTGTGTGAAGTCCAAGAATGGAGGTGTGTGAAGTCATAGAATGGAGGTGTGCGAAGGCACAAATGGAGGTGTGTAAAGTCATAGAATGGAGCTATGTGAAGTCAGAGTGGAGGTGTGTGAAGTCACAGAATGAGGTGTGTGAACTCAGAATGGAGGTGTGTGAAGTCACAGAATGGAGGTGTGTTAAGTCACAGAACAGAGGTGTTTGAACTCAGAATGGAGGTGTGTGAAGTCACAGAATGGAGGTGTGTGAAGTCATAGAATGGAGGTGTGTGAAATCATAGAATGGAGGTGTGGGAAGTCAGAGAATGGAGCTGTGTGAAGTCAGAATGGAGCTGTGCGAAGTCACAGAATGGAGGTTTGTGAAGTCATAGAACGGAGGTGTGTGAAGTCATAGAATGGATGTGTGTGAAGTCATAATGGAGGTGTGTGAAGGCACAGAATGGAGGGGTGTGAAGTCATAAAATAGAGCTGTGTGAAGTGAGATTGGAGGTGTGTGAAGTCACAGAATGGAGGTGTGTGAACTCAGAATGGAGGTGTGGGAAGTCACAGAATTGAGGTGTGTGAAGTCATAGAAAGGAGCTGTGTGAAGTCAGATTGGAGGTGTGTGAAGTCACAGAAAGGAGGTGTGTGAACTCAGAATGGAGGTGTGTGAAGTCACAGAATTGAGGTGTGTGAAGTCATAAAATAGAGCTGTGTGAAGTGAGATTGGAGGTGTGTGAAGTCACAGAATGGAGGTGTGTGAACTAAGAATGGAGGTGTGTGAAGTCACAGAATTGAGGTGTGTGAAGTCATAGAATGGAGCTGTGTGAAGTCAGATTGGAGGTGTGTGAAGTCACAGAATGGAGGTGTGTGAACTCAGAATGGAGGTGTGTGAAGTCACAGAATTGAGGTGTGTGAAGTCATAGAATGGAGGTGTGTGAAGTTATAGAATGGATGTGTGTGAAGTCATAATGGAGGTGTGTGAAGTCACAGAATTGAGGTGTGTGAAGTCACAGAATGGAGGTGTGTGAAGTCATAGAATGGAGGTGTGTGAAGTCATAGAATGGAGGTGTGTGAAGTCATAGAATAGATGTTTGTTAAGTAAGAATGAAGGTGTGTTACGTCATAGAATGGAGGTGTGTGAAGGCACAGAATGGAGGTGTGTCAAGTCATAGAATGGAGCTGTGTGAAGTCAGAATGGAGGTGTGTGAAGTCACAGAATGGATGTGTGTGAACTCAGAATGGAGGTGTGTGAAGTCACAGAATGGACGTGTGTGATGTCACAGAATGGAGGTGTGTGAACTCAGAATGGAGGTGTGTGAAGTCACAGAATCTAGGCGTGTGAAGTCATAGAATGGAGGTGTGTGAAGTCATAGAATGGAGATGTGTGAAGTCATAATGGAGGCGTGTGAAGTCACAGAATTGAGGTGTGTGAAGTCACAGAATGGAGGTGTGTGAAGTCCTAGAATGGAAGTGTGTGAAGTCAGAACGGAGGTGTGTGAACTCAGATTGGAGGTGTGATAAGTCACAATGGAGGTGCGTGAAGTTATATAATGGAGTTGTGTGAAGTCACATAATGGAGGGGTGTGAACTCCTAGAAAGGAGGTGTGTGAAGTCACAGAATGAAGGTGCGTTAAGTCACACAATGGAGGTTTGTGAACTCAGAATGGAGGTGTGTGAAGTCACAGAATGGAGGTGTGGGAAGTCATAGAATGGAGTTGTGTGAAGTCACAGAATGGAGGTGTGTGAATTAATAGAATGGAGGTGTGAGAAATCATAGAATGGAGGTGTGTGAAGTCACAGAATGGAGGTGTGTGAAGTCAAAGAATGGAGGTGTGTGAAGTCACAGAATGGAGGTGTGTGAACTCACAATGGAGGTGTGTGAAGTCAGAGAATGGAGGTGTGTGGAGTCGTAGAATGGAATTGTGTGAAGTCATAGAATGGAGGTGTGTGAAGTGAGAATTGAGGTGTGTGAAGTCACGGAATTGAGGTGTGTGAAATCAGAAAGGAGGTGTGTGAAGTCACAGAATAGAGGTGTGTGAAGTCATAGAATGGAGGTGTGTGAAGTCATAGAATGGATGTTTCTGAAGTAGAATGAAGGTGTGTGAACTTATAGAATGGAGGTGTGTGAAGTCAAAATGGAGGTGTGTGAACTCATAAAATGGAGATGTGTGAAGTCATGGAATGGAGGTTTGTGAAGTCAAACAATGGTGGTGTGTGAAGTCACAGAATGCAGGTGTGTTAAGTCAAAGAATGGAAGTGTGTGAAGTCAAAATGGAGGTGTGTGAAGTCACAGAATGGAGTTGTGTGAAGTCAGAGAATGAAGGTGTCTGAAGTCAGAATGCAGCTGTGTGAAGCCATAGAATGGAGGTGTGTGAAGTCAGAATGGAGGTGTGTGAACTCATAGAATGGATTGTGTGAAGTCACAATGGGGGTGTGTGAAGTCACAGAATGGGGGTGTGTGAAGTCAAATTGGAGGTGTGTGAAATCACAGAATGGAGGTGTGTCAATTCAGAAATGAGGTGAGTGAAGTCATAGAATGGAGGTGTGTGAATTCATAGAATGGAAGTGTGTGAAATCATAGAATGGAGGTGTGTGAAGTCAAAATGGAGGTGTGTGAACTCATAAAGTGGAGATGTGTGAAGTCATGGAATGGAGGTGTGTGAAGTCCAAGAATATAGGTGTGTGAAGTCAAACAATGGTGGTGTGAGAAGTCACAGAATGCAGGTGTGTTAAGTCAAAGAATGGAAGTGTGTGAAGTCAAAATGGAGGTGTGGGAAGTCATAGAATGGAGTTGTGTGAAGTCACAGAATGGAGGTGTGTGAATTAATAGAATGGAGGTGTGAGAAATCATAGAATGGAGGTGTGTGAAGTCACAGAATTAGGTGTGTGAAGTCACAGAATGGAGGAGTGTGAAGTCACAGAATGGAGGTGTGTGAACTCACAATGGAGGTGTGTGAAGTCAAAGAATGGAGGTGTGTGAAGTCATAGAATGGAGTTGTGTGAAGTCATAGAACGGAGGTGTGTGAAGTGAGAATTGAGGTGTGTGAAGTCACGGAATTGAGGTGTGTGAACTCAGAATGAAGGTGTGTGAAGTCACAGAATGGAGGTTTGTGAAGTCATAGAATGGAGGTGTGTGAAGTCATAGAATGGATGTTTCTGAAGTAGAATGAAGGTGTGTGAACTCATAGAATGGAATTGTGTGAAGTCAAAATGGAGGTGTGTGAACTCATAAAGTGGAGATGTGTGAAGTCATGGAATGGAGGTGTGTGAAGTCCAAGAATATAGGTGTGTGAAGTCAAACAATGGTGGTGTGAGAAGTCACAGAAGGCAGGTGTGTTAAGTCAAAGAATGGAAGTGTGTGAAGTCAAAATGGAGGTGTGTGAAGTCACAGAATGGAGGTGTGTGAAGTCACAGAATGAATGTGTTTGAAGTCAAAATTGTGGTGTGTGAAGTCACAAATTGAGGTGTCTGAAGTCAGAATGCAGCTGTGTGAAGTCATAGAATGGAGGTGTGTGATGTCAGAATGGAGGTGTGTGAACTCATAGAATGGAGTGTGTGAAGTCACAATGGGGGTGTGTGAAGTCATAGAATGGGGGTGTGTGAAGTCAAATTGGGGGTGTGTGAAATCACAGAATAGAGGTGTGTCAACTCAGAAATGAGGAGTGTGAAGTCATAGAATGGAAGTGCGTGAAGTCATAGAATGGATGTGTCTGAAGTAAGAATGAAGGTGTGTGAACTCAGAGAATGGAGGTGTGCGAAATCAAAATGGAGGTGTGTGAACTCATAGAATGGAGGTGTGTGAACTCATAGAATGGAGGTGTGTGAAGTCATGGAATGGAGGTGTGTGAAGTCCAAGAATGGAGGTGTGTGAAGTCAAACAATAAAGGTGTGTGAAGTCACAGAATGGATGTGTTTGAAATAAAAGAATGGAGGTGTGTGAAGTCAAAAAGGTGTTGTGTAGAGTCACAAATGGAGGTGTGTGAACTCCTAGAATGGAGGTGTGTGAAGTCAAAGAATGGAGGTGTGTGAAGTCATCGAATGGAGGTGTGTGAAGTCATGGAATGGAGGTGTGTGAAGTCACAGAATGGAGGTGTGTGAAGTCATAGAATGGAGCTGTGTGAAGTCAGATTGGAGGTGTGTGAAGTCACAGAATGGAGGTGTGTGAACTCAGAATGGAGGTGTGTGAAGTCACAGAATGGAGGTGTGTGAAGTCATAGAATGGAGCTGTGTGAAGTCAGATTGGAGGTGTGTGAAGTCACAGAAAGGAGGTGTGTGAACTCAGAATGGAGGTGTGTGAAGTCACAGAATTGAGGTGTGTGAAGTCATAGAATGGAGGTGTGTGAAGTCATAGAATGGATGTGTGTGAAGTCATAATGGAGGTGTGTGAAGTCACAGAATTGAGGTGTGTGAAGTCACAGAATGGAGGTGTGTGAAGTCATAGAATGGATGTGTGTGAAGTCATAGAATGGAGGTGTGTGAAGTCATAGAATGGATGTTTGTTAAGTAAGAATGAAGGTGTGTTACGTCATACAATGGAGGTGTGTGAAGGCACAGAATGGAGGTGTGTCAAGTCATAGAATGGAGCTGTGTGAAGTCAGAATGGAGGTGTGTGAAGTCACAGAATGGATGTGTGTGAACTCAGAATGGAGGTGTGTGAAGTCACAGAATGGACGTGTGTCATGTCACAGAATGGAGGTGTGTGAACTCAGAATGGAGGTGTCTGAAGTCACAGAATCTAGGCTTGTGAAGTCACAGAATGGAGGTGTGTGAAGTCATAGAATGGAGATGTGTGAAGTCATAATGGAGGCGTGTGAAGTCACAGAATTGAGGTGTGTGAAGTCACAGTATGGAGGTGTGTGAAGTCCTAGAATGGAAGTGTGTGAAGTCAGAACGGAGGTGTGTGAACTCAGATTGGAGGTGTGATAAGTCACAATGGAGGTGCGTGAAGTTATATAATGGAGGTGTGTGAAGTCACATAATGGAGGGGTGTGAACTCCTAGAAAGGAGGTGTGTGAAGTCACAGAATGAAGGTGCGTTAAGTCACACAATGGAGGTTTGTGAACTCAGAATGGAGGTGTGTGAAGTCACAGAATGGAGGTGTGGGAAGTCATAGAATGGAGTTGTGTGAAGTCACAGAATGGAGGTGTGTGAATTAATAGAATGGAGGTGTGAGAAATCATAGAATGGAGGTGTGTGAAGTCACAGAATGGAGGTTTGTGAGGTCAAAGAATGGAGGTGTGTGAAGTCACAGAATGGAGGTGTGTGAACTCACAATGGAGGTGTGTGAAGTCATAGAATGGAGGTGTGTGAAGTGAGAATTGAGGTGTGTGAAGTCACGGAATTGAGGTGTGTGAACTCAGAATGGAGGTGTGTGAAGTCACAGAATAGAGGTTTGTGAAGTCATAGAACGGAGGTGTGTGAAGTCATAGAATGGATGTGTGTGAAGTCATAATGGAGGTGTGTGAAGGCACAGAATGGAGGGGTGTGAAGTCATAAAATAGAGCTGTGTGAAGTGAGATTGGAGGTGTGTGAAGTCACAGAATGGAGGTGTGTGAACTCAGAATGGAGGTGTGGGAAGTCACAGAATTGAGGTGTGTGAAGTCATAGAAAGGAGCTGTGTGAAGTCAGATTGGAGGTGTGTGAAGTCACAGAAAGGAGGTGTGTGAACTCAGAATGGAGGTGTGTGAAGTCACAGAATTGAGGTGTGTGAAGTCATAAAATAGAGCTGTGTGAAGTGAGATTGGAGGTGTGTGAAGTCACAGAATGGAGGTGTGTGAACTAAGAATGGAGGTGTGTGAAGTCACAGAATTGAGGTGTGTGAAGTCATAGAATGGAGCTGTGTGAAGTCAGATTGGAGGTGTGTGAAGTCACAGAATGGAGGTGTGTGAACTCAGAATGGAGGTGTGTGAAGTCACAGAATTGAGGTGTGTGAAGTCATAGAATGGAGGTGTGTGAAGTTATAGAATGGATGTGTGTGAAGTCATAATGGAGGTGTGTGAAGTCACAGAATTGAGGTGTGTGAAGTCACAGAATGGAGGTGTGTGAAGTCATAGAATGGAGGTGTGTGAAGTCATAGAATGGAGGTGTGTGAAGTCATAGAATAGATGTTTGTTAAGTAAGAATGAAGGTGTGTTACGTCATAGAATGGAGGTGTGTGAAGGCACAGAATGGAGGTGTGTCAAGTCATAGAATGGAGCTGTGTGAAGTCAGAATGGAGGTGTGTGAAGTCACAGAATGGATGTGTGTGAACTCAGAATGGAGGTGTGTGAAGTCACAGAATGGACGTGTGTGATGTCACAGAATGGAGGTGTGTGAACTCAGAATGGAGGTGTGTGAAGTCACAGAATCTAGGCGTGTGAAGTCATAGAATGGAGGTGTGTGAAGTCATAGAATGGAGATGTGTGAAGTCATAATGGAGGCGTGTGAAGTCACAGAATTGAGGTGTGTGAAGTCACAGAATGGAGGTGTGTGAAGTCCTAGAATGGAAGTGTGTGAAGTCAGAACGGAGGTGTGTGAACTCAGATTGGAGGTGTGATAAGTCACAATGGAGGTGCGTGAAGTTATATAATGGAGTTGTGTGAAGTCACATAATGGAGGGGTGTGAACTCCTAGAAAGGAGGTGTGTGAAGTCACAGAATGAAGGTGCGTTAAGTCACACAATGGAGGTTTGTGAACTCAGAATGGAGGTGTGTGAAGTCACAGAATGGAGGTGTGGGAAGTCATAGAATGGAGTTGTGTGAAGTCACAGAATGGAGGTGTGTGAATTAATAGAATGGAGGTGTGAGAAATCATAGAATGGAGGTGTGTGAAGTCACAGAATGGAGGTGTGTGAAGTCAAAGAATGGAGGTGTGTGAAGTCACAGAATGGAGGTGTGTGAACTCACAATGGAGGTGTGTGAAGTCAGAGAATGGAGGTGTGTGGAGTCGTAGAATGGAATTGTGTGAAGTCATAGAATGGAGGTGTGTGAAGTGAGAATTGAGGTGTGTGAAGTCACGGAATTGAGGTGTGTGAAATCAGAAAAGAGGTGTGTGAAGTCACAGAATAGAGGTGTGTGAAGTCATAGAATGGAGGTGTGTGAAGTCATAGAATGGATGTTTCTGAAGTAGAATGAAGGTGTGTGAACTTATAGAATGGAGGTGTGTGAAGTCAAAATGGAGGTGTGTGAACTCATAAAATGGAGATGTGTGAAGTCATGGAATGGAGGTTTGTGAAGTCAAACAATGGTGGTGTGTGAAGTCACAGAATGCAGGTGTGTTAAGTCAAAGAATGGAAGTGTGTGAAGTCAAAATGGAGGTGTGTGAAGTCACAGAATGGAGTTGTGTGAAGTCAGAGAATGAAGGTGTCTGAAGTCAGAATGCAGCTGTGTGAAGCCATAGAATGGAGGTGTGTGAAGTCAGAATGGAGGTGTGTGAACTCATAGAATGGATTGTGTGAAGTCACAATGGGGGTGTGTGAAGTCACAGAATGGGGGTGTGTGAAGTCAAATTGGAGGTGTGTGAAATCACAGAATGGAGGTGTGTCAATTCAGAAATGAGGTGAGTGAAGTCATAGAATGGAGGTGTGTGAATTCATAGAATGGAAGTGTGTGAAATCATAGAATGGAGGTGTGTGAAGTCAAAATGGAGGTGTGTGAACTCATAAAGTGGAGATGTGTGAAGTCATGGAATGGAGGTGTGTGAAGTCCAAGAATATAGGTGTGTGAAGTCAAACAATGGTGGTGTGAGAAGTCACAGAATGCAGGTGTGTTAAGTCAAAGAATGGAAGTGTGTGAAGTCAAAATGGAGGTGTGGGAAGTCATAGAATGGAGTTGTGTGAAGTCACAGAATGGAGGTGTGTGAATTAATAGAATGGAGGTGTGAGAAATCATAGAATGGAGGTGTGTGAAGTCACAGAATTAGGTGTGTGAAGTCACAGAATGGAGGAGTGTGAAGTCACAGAATGGAGGTGTGTGAACTCACAATGGAGGTGTGTGAAGTCAAAGAATGGAGGTGTGTGAAGTCATAGAATGGAGTTGTGTGAAGTCATAGAACGGAGGTGTGTGAAGTGAGAATTGAGGTGTGTGAAGTCACGGAATTGAGGTGTGTGAACTCAGAATGAAGGTGTGTGAAGTCACAGAATGGAGGTTTGTGAAGTCATAGAATGGAGGTGTGTGAAGTCATAGAATGGATGTTTCTGAAGTAGAATGAAGGTGTGTGAACTCATAGAATGGAATTGTGTGAAGTCAAAATGGAGGTGTGTGAACTCATAAAGTGGAGATGTGTGAAGTCATGGAATGGAGGTGTGTGAAGTCCAAGAATATAGGTGTGTGAAGTCAAACAATGGTGGTGTGAGAAGTCACAGAAGGCAGGTGTGTTAAGTCAAAGAATGGAAGTGTGTGAAGTCAAAATGGAGGTGTGTGAAGTCACAGAATGGAGGTGTGTGAAGTCACAGAATGAATGTGTTTGAAGTCAAAATTGTGGTGTGTGAAGTCACAAATTGAGGTGTCTGAAGTCAGAATGCAGCTGTGTGAAGTCATAGAATGGAGGTGTGTGATGTCAGAATGGAGGTGTGTGAACTCATAGAATGGAGTGTGTGAAGTCACAATGGGGGTGTGTGAAGTCATAGAATGGGGGTGTGTGAAGTCAAATTGGGGGTGTGTGAAATCACAGAATAGAGGTGTGTCAACTCAGAAATGAGGAGTGTGAAGTCATAGAATGGAAGTGCGTGAAGTCATAGAATGGATGTGTCTGAAGTAAGAATGAAGGTGTGTGAACTCAGAGAATGGAGGTGTGCGAAATCAAAATGGAGGTGTGTGAACTCATAGAATGGAGGTGTGTGAACTCATAGAATGGAGGTGTGTGAAGTCATGGAATGGAGGTGTGTGAAGTCCAAGAATGGAGGTGTGTGAAGTCAAACAATAAAGGTGTGTGAAGTCACAGAATGGATGTGTTTGAAATAAAAGAATGGAGGTGTGTGAAGTCAAAAAGGTGTTGTGTAGAGTCACAAATGGAGGTGTGTGAACTCCTAGAATGGAGGTGTGTGAAGTCAAAGAATGGAGGTGTGTGAAGTCATCGAATGGAGGTGTGTGAAGTCATGGAATGGAGGTGTGTGAAGTCACAGAATGGAGGTGTGTGAAGTCATAGAATGGAGCTGTGTGAAGTCAGATTGGAGGTGTGTGAAGTCACAGAATGGAGGTGTGTGAACTCAGAATGGAGGTGTGTGAAGTCACAGAATGGAGGTGTGTGAAGTCATAGAATGGAGCTGTGTGAAGTCAGATTGGAGGTGTGTGAAGTCACAGAAAGGAGGTGTGTGAACTCAGAATGGAGGTGTGTGAAGTCACAGAATTGAGGTGTGTGAAGTCATAGAATGGAGGTGTGTGAAGTCATAGAATGGATGTGTGTGAAGTCATAATGGAGGTGTGTGAAGTCACAGAATTGAGGTGTGTGAAGTCACAGAATGGAGGTGTGTGAAGTCATAGAATGGATGTGTGTGAAGTCATAGAATGGAGGTGTGTGAAGTCATAGAATGGATGTTTGTTAAGTAAGAATGAAGGTGTGTTACGTCATACAATGGAGGTGTGTGAAGGCACAGAATGGAGGTGTGTCAAGTCATAGAATGGAGCTGTGTGAAGTCAGAATGGAGGTGTGTGAAGTCACAGAATGGATGTGTGTGAACTCAGAATGGAGGTGTGTGAAGTCACAGAATGGACGTGTGTCATGTCACAGAATGGAGGTGTGTGAACTCAGAATGGAGGTGTCTGAAGTCACAGAATCTAGGCTTGTGAAGTCACAGAATGGAGGTGTGTGAAGTCATAGAATGGAGATGTGTGAAGTCATAATGGAGGCGTGTGAAGTCACAGAATTGAGGTGTGTGAAGTCACAGTATGGAGGTGTGTGAAGTCCTAGAATGGAAGTGTGTGAAGTCAGAACGGAGGTGTGTGAACTCAGATTGGAGGTGTGATAAGTCACAATGGAGGTGCGTGAAGTTATATAATGGAGGTGTGTGAAGTCACATAATGGAGGGGTGTGAACTCCTAGAAAGGAGGTGTGTGAAGTCACAGAATGAAGGTGCGTTAAGTCACACAATGGAGGTTTGTGAACTCAGAATGGAGGTGTGTGAAGTCACAGAATGGAGGTGTGGGAAGTCATAGAATGGAGTTGTGTGAAGTCACAGAATGGAGGTGTGTGAATTAATAGAATGGAGGTGTGAGAAATCATAGAATGGAGGTGTGTGAAGTCACAGAATGGAGGTTTGTGAGGTCAAAGAATGGAGGTGTGTGAAGTCACAGAATGGAGGTGTGTGAACTCAAAATGGAGGTGTGTGAAGTCATAGAATGGAGGTGTGTGAAGTGAGAATTGAGGTGTGTGAAGTCACGGAATTGAGGTGTGTGAACTCAGAATGGAGGTGTGTGAAGTCACAGAATAGAGGTTTGTGAAGTCATAGAATGGAGGTGTGTGAAGTCATAGAATGGATGTTTCTGAAGTAGAATGAAGGTGTGTGAACTTATAGAATGGAGGTGTGTGAAGTCAAAATGGAGGTGTGTGAACTCATAAAATGGAGATGTGTGAAGTCATGGAATGGAGGTGTGTGAAGTCCAAGAATATAGGTGTGTGAAGTCAAACAATGGTGGTGTGTGAAGTCACAGAATGCAGGTGTGTTAAGTCAAAGAATGGAAGTGTGTGAAGTCAAAATGGAGGTGTGTGAAGTCACAGAATGGAGTTGTGTGAAGTCAGAGAATGAAGGTGTCTGAAGTCAGAATGCAGCTGTGTGAAGCTATAGAATGGAGGTGTGTGAAGTCAGAATGGAGGTGTGTGAACTCATAGAATGGATTGTGTGAAGTCACAATGGGGGTGTGTGAAGTCACAGAATGGGGGTGTGTGAAGTCAAATTGGAGGTGTGTGAAATCACAGAATGGAGGTGTGTCAATTCAGAAATGAGGTGAGTGAAGTCATAGAATGGAGGTGTGTGAATTCATAGAATGGAAGTGTGTGAAATCATAGAATGGAGGTGTGTGAAGTAAAAGAATTGAGGTTTGTGAAGTCAGAATAGAGGTGTGTGAAGTCAGGATGGAGGTGGGTGAACTCACAGAATGGAGGTGTGGGAACTCAGAATGGAGGTGTGTGGTCACAGAACGGAGGTTTGTGAACTCATAGAATGGAGGTGCGTGAACTCATAGAATGGAAGTTTCTGAAGTGAGAATGTAGGTGTATGAAGTCAAAGAATGGAGGTGTGTGAAGTCAAAATGGAGGGGTGTGAACTCATAGAATGGAGGTGTGTGAACTCATAGAATGGAGGTGTGTGAAGTCATGGAATGGAGGTGTGTGAAGTCAAAGAATGGAGGTGTGTGAAGTCAAACAATAAAGGTGTGTGAAGTCACAGAATGGAGGTGTGTGAACTCATAGAATGGAGGTGCATGAAGTCAAAGAATGGAGGTGTGTGAATTCATCGAATGGAGGTGTGTGAAGTCATGGAATGGAGGTGTGTGAAGTGAGATGGAGTTGTGTGAAGTCATAGAATGGAGGTGTGTGAAGTCAGAATGTAGGTGTGTGAAGTCATGGAATGGAGGTGTGTGAAGTCAGAATGGAGGTGTGTGAACTCATCGAATGGAGGTGTGTGAAGTCACAATGCAGGTGTGCGAAGTCATAGAATGGAGGTGTGTGAGGTCATAGAATGGAGGTGTGTGAAGTCACAGAATGGAGGTGTGTGAAGTCATAGAATGGATGTTTGTTGAGTAAGAATGAAGGTGTGTTAAGTCATAGAATGGAGGTGTGTGAAGGCACAGAATGGAGGTGTGTGAAGTCATAGAATGGAGCTGTGAGAAGTCAGAATGGAGGTGTGTGAAGTCACAGAATGGAGGTGTGTGAACTCAGAATGGAGCTGTGTGAAGTCACAGAATGGAGGTGTGTTAAGTCACAGAACAGAGGTGTTTGAACTCAGAATGGAGGTGTGTGAAGTCACAGAATGGAGGTGTGTGAAATCATAGAATGGAGGTGTGGGAAGTCAGAGAATGGAGCTGTGTGAAGTCAGAATGGAGGTGTGCGAAGTCACAGAATGGAGGTGTGTGAAGTCATAGAATGGAGGAGTGTGAAGTCATAGAATGGATGTGTGTGAAGTCATAATGGAGGTGTGTGAAGTCACAGAATGGAGGTGTGTGAAGTCATAGAATGGAGCTGTGTGAAGTCAGATTGGAGGTGTGTGAAGTCACAGAATGGAGGTGTGTTAAGTCACAGAACAGAGGTGTTTGAACTCAGAATGGAGGTGTGTGAAGTCACAGAATGGAGGTGTGTGAAGTCATAGAATGGAGCTGTGTGAAGTCAGATTGGAGGTGTGTGAAGTCACAGAATGGAGGTGTGTGAACTCAGAATGGAGGTGTGTGAAGTCACAGAACTGAGTTGTGTGAAGTCATAGAATGGAGGTGTGTGAAGTCATAGAATGGATGTGTGTGAAGTCATAATGGAGGTGTGTGAAGTCACAGAAGTGAGGTGCGTGAAGTCACAGAATGGAGGTGTGTGATGTCATAGAATGGAGGTGTGTGAAGTCATAGAATGGAGGTGTGTGAAGTCATAGAATGGATGTTTGTTAAGAATGAAGGTGTGTTAAGTCATAGAATGGAGGTGTGTGAAGGCACAGAATGGAGGTGTGTGAAGTCATAGAATGGAGCTGTGTGAAGTTAGAATGGAGGTGTGTGAAGTCACAGAATGGAGGTGTGTGAACTCAGAATGGAGGTGTGTGAAGTCACAGAATGGAGGTGTGTTAAGTCACAGAATTTAGGTGTGTGAACTCAGAATGGAGGTGTGTGAAGTCACAGAATCTAGATGTGTGAAGTCGTAGAATGGAGGTGTGTGAAGTCATAGAATGGAGGTGTGTGAAGTCATAATGGAGGCGTGTGAAGTCACAGAATTGAGGTGTGTGAAGTCACAGAATGGAGGTGTGTGAAGTCATAGAATGGAAGTGTGTGAAGTCAGAACGGAGGTGTGTGAACTCAGATTGGAGGTGTGGGAAGTCAAAATGGAGGTGTGTGAAGTTATAGAATGGAGGTGTGTGAAGTCACAGAATGGAGGTGTGTGAAGTCACAGAATGGAGGTGTGTGAACTCACAATGGAGGTGTGTGAAGTCAAAGAATGGAGGTGTGTGAAGTCATAGAATGGAATTGTGTGAAGTCATAGAATGGAGGTGTGTGAAGTGAGAATTGAGGTGTGTGAAGTCACGGAATTGAGGTGTGTGAACTCAGAATGGAGGTGTGTGAAATCACAGAATGGAGGTTTGTGAAGTCATAGAACGGAGGTGTGTGAAGTCAAAATGGAGGTGTGTGAACTCATAAAATGGAGACGTGTGAAGTCATGGAATGGAGGTGTGTGAACTCCAAGAATATAGGTGTGTGAAGTCAAACAATGGTGGTGTGTGAAGACACAGAATGCAGGTGTGTTAAGTCAAAGAATGGAAGTGTGTGAAGTCAAAATGGAGGTGTGTGAAGTCACAGAATGGAGGTGTGTGAAGTCAGAGAATGAAGGTGTCTGAAGTCAGAATGCAGCTGTGTGAAGCCATAGAATGGAGGTGTGTGAAGTCAGAATGGAGGTGTGTGAACTCATAGAATGGAGTGTGTGAAGTCACAATGGGGGTGTGTGTAGTCATAGAATGGGGGTGTGTGAAGTCAAATTGGAGGTGTGTGAAATCACAGAATGGAGGTGTGTCAACTCAGAAATGAGGTGAGTGAAGTCATAGAATGGAGGTGTGTGAATTCATAGAATGGAAGTGTGTGAAATAACAGAATGGAGGTGTGTGAAGTCAAAGAATTGAGGTTTGTGAAGTCAGAATGGAGGTGTGTGAAGTCAGGATGGAGGTCGGTGAAGTCACAGAATGGAGGTGTGGGAAATCAGAATGGAGGTGTGTGGTCACAGAACGGAGGTTTGTGAAGTCATAGAATGGAGGTGCGTGAAGTCATAGAATGGATGTTTCTGAAGTGAGAATGTAGGTGTATGAAGTCAAAGAATGGAGGTGTGTGAAGTCAAACTGCAGGTGTGTGAAATCATAGAATGGAGGTGTGTGAACTCATAGAATGAAGGTGTGTGAAGTCACAGAATGGAGGTGTGTGAAGTCACAGAATGAATGTGTTTGAAGTCAAAATTGTGGTGTGTGAAGTCACAAATGGAGGTGTCTGAAGTCAGAATGCAGCTGTGTGAAGTCATAGAATGGAGGTGTGTGATGTCAGAATGGAGGTGTGTGAACTCATAGAATGGAGTGTGTGAAGTCACAATGGGGGTGTGTGAAGTCATAGAATGGGGGTTTGTGAAGTCAAATTGGGGGTGTGTGAAATCACAGAATAGAGGTGTGTCAACTCAGAAATGAGGAGTGTGAAGTCATAGAATGGAAGTGCGTGAAGTCATAGAATGGATGTGTCTGAAGTAAGAATGAAGGTGTGTGAACTCAGAGAATGGAGGTGTGTGAAATCAAAATGGAGGTGTGTGAACTCATAGAATGGAGGTGTGTGAACTCATAGAATGGAGGTGTGTGAAGTCATGGAATGGAGGTGTGTGAAGTCCAAGAATGGAGGTGTGTGAAGTCAAACAATAAAGGTGTGTGAAGTCACAGAATGGATGTGTTTGAAATAAAAGAATGGAGGTGTGTGAAGTCAAAAAGGTGTTGTGTAGAGTCACAAATGGAGGTGTGTGAACTCATAGAATGGAGGTGTGTGAAGTCAAAGAATGGAGGTGTGTGAAGTCATCGAATGGAGGTGTGTGAAGTCATGGAATGGAGGTGTGTGAAGTCACAGAATGGAGGTGTGTGAAGTCATAGAATGGAGCTGTGTGAAGTCAGATTGGAGGTGTGTGAAGTCACAGAATGGAGGTGTGTGAACTCAGAATGGAGGTGTGTGAAGTCACAGAATGGAGGTGTGTGAAGTCATAGAATGGATGTGTGTGAAGTCATAATGGAGGTGTGTGAAGTCACAGAATTGAGGTTTGTGAAGTCAGAGAATGGAGGTGTGTGAAGTCATAGAATGGAGGTGTGTGAAGTCATAGGATGGAGGTGGGTGAAGTCATAGAATGGATGTTTGTTAAGTAAGAATGAAGCTGTGTTAAGTCATAGAATGGAGGTGTGCGAAGGCACAAATGGAGGTGTGTAAAGTCATAGAATGGAGCTATGTGAAGTCAGAGTGGAGGTGTGTGAAGTCACAGAATGGAGGTGTGTGAACTCAGAATGGAGGTGTGTGAAGTCACAGAATGGAGGTGTGTTAAGTCACAGAACAGAGGTGTTTGAACTCAGAATGGAGGTGTGTGAAGTCAGAGAATGGAGGTGTGTGAAGTCATAGAATGGAGGTGTGTGAAATCATAGAATGGAGGTGTGGGAAGTCAGAGAATGGAGCTGTGTGAAGTCAGAATGGAGGTGTGCGAAGTCACAGAAAGGAGGTTTGTGAAGTCATAGAACGGAGGTGTGTGAAGTCATAGAATGGATGTGTGTGAAGTCATAATGGAGGTGTGTGAAGTCACAGAATGGAGGTGTGTGAAGTCATAAAATAGAGCTGTGTGAAGTGAGATTGGAGGTGTGTGAAGTCACAGAATGGAGGTGTGTGAACTCAGAATGGAGGTGTGTGAAGTCACAGAATTGAGGTGTGTGAAGTCATAGAATGGAGCTGTGTGAAGTCAGATTGGAGGTGTGTGAAGTCACACAATGGAGGTGTGTGAAATCATAGAATGGAGGTGTGGGAAGTCAGAGAATGGAGCTGTGTGAAGTCAGAATGGAGCTGTGCGAAGTCACAGAATGGAGGTTTGTGAAGCCATAGAACGGAGGTGTGTGAAGTCATAGAATGGATGTGTGTGAAGTCATAATGGAGGTGTGTGAAGGCACAGAATGGAGGTGTGTGAAGTCATAAAATAGAGCTGTGTGAAGTGAGATTGGAGGTGTGTGAAGTCACAGAATGGAGGTGTGTGAACTCAGAATGGAGGTGTGTGAAGTCACAGAATTGAGGTGTGTGAAGTCATAGAATGGAGCTGTGTGAAGTCAGATTGGAGGTGTGTGAAGTCACAGAAAGGAGGTGTGTGAACTCAGAATGGAGGTGTGTGAAGTCACAGAATTGAGGTGTGTGAAGTCATAGAATGGAGGTGTGTGAAGTCATAGAATGGATGTGTGTGAAGTCATAATGGAGGTGTGTGAAGTCACAGAATTGAGGTGTGTGAAGTCACAGAATGGAGGTGTGTGAAGTCATAGAATGGAGGTGTGTGAAGTCATAGAATGGAGGTGTGTGAAGTCATAGAATGGATGTTTGTTAAGTAAGAATGAAGGTGTGTTACGTCATAGAATGGAGGTGTGTGAAGGCACAGAATGGAGGTGTGTCAAGTCATAGAATGGAGCTGTGTGAAGTCAGAATGGAGGTGTGTGAAGTCACAGAATGGATGTGTGTGAACTCAGAATGGAGGTGTGTGAAGTCACAGAATGGACGTGTGTGATGTCACAGAATGGAGGTGTGTGAACTCAGAATGGAGGTGTGGAAGTCACAGAATCTAGACGTGTGAAGTCATAGAATGGAGGTGTGTGAAGTCATAGAATGGAGATGTGTGAAGTCATAATGGAGGCGTGTGAAGTCACAGAATTGAGGTGTGTGAAGTCACAGAATGGAGGTGTGTGAAGTCCTAGAATGGAAGTGTGTGAAGTCAGAACGGAGGTGTGTGAACTCAGATTGGAGGTGTGATAAGTCACAATGGAGGTGCGTGAAGTTATATAAGGGAGGTGTGTGAAGTCACAGAATGGAGGGGTGTGAACTCCTAGAAAGGAGGTGTGTGAAGTCACAGAATGAAGGTGCGTTAAGTCACACAATGGAGGTTTGTGAACTCAGAATGGAGGTGTGTGAAGTCACAGAATGGAGGTGTGGGAAGTCATAGAATGGAGTTGTGTGAAGTCACAGAATGGAGGTGTGTGAATTAATAGAATGGAGGTGTGAGAAATCATAGAATGGAGGTGTGTGAAGTCACAGAATGGAGGTGTGTGAAGTCATAGAATGGAGGTGTGTGAAGTCATAATGGAGGCGTGTGAAGTCACAGAATTGAGGTGTGTGAAGTCACAGAATGGAGGTGTGTGAAGTCATAGAATGGAAGTGTGTGAAGTCAGAACGGAGGTGTGTGAACTCAGATTGGAGGTGTGGGAAGTCAAAATGGAGGTGTGTGAAGTTATAGAATGGAGGTGTGTGAAGTCACAGAATGGAGGTGTGTGAAGTCACAGAATGGAGGTGTGTGAACTCACAATGGAGGTGTGTGAAGTCAAAGAATGGAGGTGTGTGAAGTCATAGAATGGAATTGTGTGAAGTCATAGAATGGAGGTGTGTGAAGTGAGAATTGAGGTGTGTGAAGTCACGGAATTGAGGTGTGTGAACTCAGAATGGAGGTGTGTGAAATCACAGAATGGAGGTTTGTGAAGTCATAGAACGGAGGTGTGTGAAGTCAAAATGGAGGTGTGTGAACTCATAAAATGGAGACGTGTGAAGTCATGGAATGGAGGTGTGTGAACTCCAAGAATATAGGTGTGTGAAGTTAAACAATGGTGGTGTGTGAAGACACAGAATGCAGGTGTGTTAAGTCAAAGAATGGAAGTGTGTGAAGTCAAAATGGAGGTGTGTGAAGTCACAGAATGGAGGTGTGTGAAGTCAGAGAATGAAGGTGTCTGAAGTCAGAATGCAGCTGTGTGAAGCCATAGAATGGAGGTGTGTGAAGTCAGAATGGAGGTGTGTGAACTCATAGAATGGAGTGTGTGAAGTCACAATGGGGGTGTGTGTAGTCATAGAATGGGGGTGTGTGAAGTCAAATTGGAGGTGTGTGAAATCACAGAATGGAGGTGTGTCAACTCAGAAATGAGGTGAGTGAAGTCATAGAATGGAGGTGTGTGAATTCATAGAATGGAAGTGTGTGAAATAACAGAATGGAGGTGTGTGAAGTCAAAGAATTGAGGTTTGTGAAGTCAGAATGGAGGTGTGTGAAGTCAGGATGGAGGTGGGTGAAGTCACAGAATGGAGGTGTGGGAAATCAGAATGGAGGTGTGTGGTCACAGAACGGAGGTTTGTGAAGTCATAGAATGGAGGTGCGTGAAGTCATAGAATGGATGTTTCTGAAGTGAGAATGTAGGTGTATGAAGTCAAAGAATGGAGGTGTGTGAAGTCAAACTGCAGGTGTGTGAACTCATAGAATGGAGGTGTGTGAACTCATAGAATGAAGGTGTGTGAAGTCACAGAATGGAGGTGTGTGAAGTCACAGAATGAATGTGTTTGAAGTCAAAATTGTGGTGTGTGAAGTCACAAATGGAGGTGTCTGAAGTCAGAATGCAGCTGTGTGAAGTCATAGAATGGAGGTGTGTGATGTCAGAATGGAGGTGTGTGAACTCATAGAATGGAGTGTGTGAAGTCACAATGGGGGTGTGTGAAGTCATAGAATGGGGGTTTGTGAAGTCAAATTGGGGGTGTGTGAAATCACAGAATAGAGGTGTGTCAACTCAGAAATGAGGAGTGTGAAGTCATAGAATGGAAGTGCGTGAAGTCATAGAATGGATGTGTCTGAAGTAAGAATGAAGGTGTGTGAACTCAGAGAATGGAGGTGTGTGAAATCAAAATGGAGGTGTGTGAACTCATAGAATGGAGGTGTGTGAACTCATAGAATGGAGGTGTGTGAAGTCATGGAATGGAGGTGTGTGAAGTCCAAGAATGGAGGTGTGTGAAGTCAAACAATAAAGGTGTGTGAAGTCACAGAATGGATGTGTTTGAAATAAAAGAATGGAGGTGTGTGAAGTCAAAAAGGTGTTGTGTAGAGTCACAAATGGAGGTGTGTGAACTCATAGAATGGAGGTGTGTGAAGTCAAAGAATGGAGGTGTGTGAAGTCATCGAATGGAGGTGTGTGAAGTCATGGAATGGAGGTGTGTGAAGTCACAGAATGGAGGTGTGTGAAGTCATAGAATGGAGCTGTGTGAAGTCAGATTGGAGGTGTGTGAAGTCACAGAATGGAGGTGTGTGAACTCAGAATGGAGGTGTGTGAAGTCACAGAATGGAGGTGTGTGAAGTCATAGAATGGATGTGTGTGAAGTCATAATGGAGGTGTGTGAAGTCACAGAATTGAGGTTTGTGAAGTCAGAGAATGGAGGTGTGTGAAGTCATAGAATGGAGCTGTGTGAAGTCATAGGATGGAGGTGGGTGAAGTCATAGAATGGATGTTTGTTAAGTAAGAATGAAGCTGTGTTAAGTCATAGAATGGAGGTGTGCGAAGGCACAAATGGAGGTGTGTAAAGTCATAGAATGGAGCTATGTGAAGTCAGAGTGGAGGTGTGTGAAGTCACAGAATGGAGGTGTGTGAACTCAGAATGGAGGTGTGTGAAGTCACAGAATGGAGGTGTGTTAAGTCACAGAACAGAGGTGTTTGAACTCAGAATGGAGGTGTGTGAAGTCAGAGAATGGAGGTGTGTGAAGTCATAGAATGGAGGTGTGTGAAATCATAGAATGGAGGTGTGGGAAGTCAGAGAATGGAGCTGTGTGAAGTCAGAATGGAGGTGTGCGAAGTCACAGAAAGGAGGTTTGTGAAGTCATAGAACGGAGGTGTGTGAAGTCATAGAATGGATGTGTGTGAAGTCATAATGGAGGTGTGTGAAGTCACAGAATGGAGGTGTGTGAAGTCATAAAATAGAGCTGTGTGAAGTGAGATTGGAGGTGTGTGAAGTCACAGAATGGAGGTGTGTGAACTCAGAATGGAGGTGTGTGAAGTCACAGAATTGAGGTGTGTGAAGTCATAGAATGGAGCTGTGTGAAGTCAGATTGGAGGTGTGTGAAGTCACACAATGGAGGTGTGTGAAATCATAGAATGGAGGTGTGGGAAGTCAGAGAATGGAGCTGTGTGAAGTCAGAATGGAGCTGTGCGAAGTCACAGAATGGAGGTTTGTGAAGCCATAGAACGGAGGTGTGTGAAGTCATAGAATGGATGTGTGTGAAGTCATAATGGAGGTGTGTGAAGGCACAGAATGGAGGTGTGTGAAGTCATAAAATAGAGCTGTGTGAAGTGAGATTGGAGGTGTGTGAAGTCACAGAATGGAGGTGTGTGAACTCAGAATGGAGGTGTGTGAAGTCACAGAATTGAGGTGTGTGAAGTCATAGAATGGAGCTGTGTGAAGTCAGATTGGAGGTGTGTGAAGTCACAGAAAGGAGGTGTGTGAACTCAGAATGGAGGTGTGTGAAGTCACAGAATTGAGGTGTGTGAAGTCATAGAATGGAGGTGTGTGAAGTCATAGAATGGATGTGTGTGAAGTCATAATGGAGGTGTGTGAAGTCACAGAATTGAGGTGTGTGAAGTCACAGAATGGAGGTGTGTGAAGTCATAGAATGGAGGTGTGTGAAGTCATAGAATGGAGGTGTGTGAAGTCATAGAATGGATGTTTGTTAAGTAAGAATGAAGGTGTGTTACGTCATAGAATGGAGGTGTGTGAAGGCACAGAATGGAGGTGTGTCAAGTCATAGAATGGAGCTGTGTGAAGTCAGAATGGAGGTGTGTGAAGTCACAGAATGGATGTGTGTGAACTCAGAATGGAGGTGTGTGAAGTCACAGAATGGACGTGTGTGATGTCACAGAATGGAGGTGTGTGAACTCAGAATGGAGGTGTGGAAGTCACAGAATCTAGACGTGTGAAGTCATAGAATGGAGGTGTGTGAAGTCATAGAATGGAGATGTGTGAAGTCATAATGGAGGCGTGTGAAGTCACAGAATTGAGGTGTGTGAAGTCACAGAATGGAGGTGTGTGAAGTCCTAGAATGGAAGTGTGTGAAGTCAGAACGGAGGTGTGTGAACTCAGATTGGAGGTGTGATAAGTCACAATGGAGGTGCGTGAAGTTATATAAGGGAGGTGTGTGAAGTCACAGAATGGAGGGGTGTGAACTCCTAGAAAGGAGGTGTGTGAAGTCACAGAATGAAGGTGCGTTAAGTCACACAATGGAGGTTTGTGAACTCAGAATGGAGGTGTGTGAAGTCACAGAATGGAGGTGTGGGAAGTCATAGAATGGAGTTGTGTGAAGTCACAGAATGGAGGTGTGTGAATTAATAGAATGGAGGTGTGAGAAATCATAGAATGGAGGTGTGTGAAGTCACAGAATGGAGGTGTGTGAAGTCAAAGAATGGAGGTGTGTGAAGTCACAGAATGGAGGTGTGTGAACTCACAATGGAGGTGTGTGAAGTCAGAGAATGGAGGTGTGTGGAGTCGTAGAATGGAATTGTGTGAAGTCATAGAATGGAGGTGTGTGAAGTGAGAATTGAGGTGTGTGAAGTCACGGAATTGAGGTGTGTGAAATCAGAATGGAGGTGTGTGAAGTCACAGAATAGAGGTTTGTGAAGTCATAGAATGGAGGTGTGTGAAGTCATAGAATGGATGTTTCTGAAGTAGAATGAAGGTGTGTGAACTTATAGAATGGAGGTGTGTGAAGTCAAAATGGAGGATTGTGAACTCATAAAATGGAGATGTGTGAAGTCATGGAATGGAGGTGTGTGAAGTCCAAGAATATAGGTGTGTGAAGTCAAACAATGGTGGTGTGTGAAGTCACAGAATGCAGGTGTGTTAAGTCAAAGAATGGAAGTGTGTGAAGTCAAAATGGAGGTGTGTGAAGTCACAGAATGGAGTTGTGTGAAGTCAGAGAATGAAGGTGTCTGAAGTCAGAATGCAGCTGTGTGAAGCCATAGAATGGAGGTGTGTGAAGTCAGAATGGAGGTGTGTGAACTAATAGAATGGAGTGTGTGAAGTCACAATGGGGGTGTGTGAAGTCAAATTGGAGGTGTGTGAAATCACAGAATGGAGGTGTGTCAATTCAGAAATGAGGTGAGTGAAGTCACAGAATGGAGGTGTGTGAACTCAGAATGGAGGTGTGTGAAGTCACAGAATGGAGGTGTGTTAAGTCACAGAACAGAGGTGTTTGAACTCAGAATGGAGGTGTGTGAAGTCACAGAATGGAGGTGTGTGAAATCATAGAATGGAGGTGTGGGAAGTCAGAGAATGGAGCTGTGTGAAGTCAGAATGGAGGTGTGCGAAGTCACAGAATGGAGGTGTGTGAAGTCATAGAATGGAGGTGTGTGAAGTCATAGAATGGATGTGTGTGAAGTCATAATGGAGGTGTGTGAAGTCACAGAATGGAGGTGTGTGAAGTCATAGAATGGAGCTGTGTGAAGTCAGATTGGAGGTGTGTGAAGTCACAGAATGGAGGTGTGTTAAGTCACAGAACAGAGGTGTTTGAACTCAGAATGGAGGTGTGTGAAGTCACAGAATGGAGGTGTGTGAAGTCATAGAATGGAGCTGTGTGAAGTCAGATTGGAGGTGTGTGAAGTCACAGAATGGAGGTGTGTGAACTCAGAATGGAGGTGTGTGAAGTCACAGAACTGAGTTGTGTGAAGTCATAGAATGGAGGTGTGTGAAGTCATAGAATGGATGTGTGTGAAGTCATAATGGAGGTGTGTGAAGTCACAGAATTGAGGTGCGTGAAGTCACAGAATGGAGGTGTGTGATGTCATAGAATGGAGGTGTGTGAAGTCATAGAATGGAGGTGTGTGAAGTCATAGAATGGATGTTTGTTAAGAATGAAGGTGTGTTAAGTCATAGAATGGAGGTGTGTGAAGGCACAGAATGGAGGTGTGTGAAGTCATAGAATGGAGCTGTGTGAAGTTAGAATGGAGGTGTGTGAAGTCACAGAATGGAGGTGTGTGAACTCAGAATGGAGGTGTGTGAAGTCACAGAATGGAGGTGTGTTAAGTCACAGAATTTAGGTGTGTGAACTCAGAATGGAGGTGTGTGAAGTCACAGAATCTAGATGTGTGAAGTCGTAGAATGGAGGTGTGTGAAGTCATAGAATGGAGGTGTGTGAAGTCATAATGGAAGCGTGTGAAGTCACAGAATTGAGGTGTGTGAAGTCACAGAATGGAGGTGTGTGAAGTCATAGAATGGAAGTGTGTGAAGTCAGAACGGAGGTGTGTGAACTCAGATTGGAGGTGTGGGAAGTCAAAATGGAGGTGTGTGAAGTTATAGAATGGAGGTGTGTGAAGTCACAGAATGGAGGTGTGTGAAGTCACAGAATGGAGGTGTGTGAACTCACAATGGAGGTGTGTGAAGTCAAAGAATGGAGGTGTGTGAAGTCATAGAATGGAATTGTGTGAAGTCATAGAATGGAGGTGTGTGAAGTGAGAATTGAGGTGTGTGAAGTCACGGAATTGAGGTGTGTGAACTCAGAATGGAGGTGTGTGAAATCACAGAATGGAGGTTTGTGAAGTCATAGAACGGAGGTGTGTGAAGTCAAAATGGAGGTGTGTGAACTCATAAAATGGAGACGTGTGAAGTCATGGAATGGAGGTGTGTGAAGTCCAAGAACATAGGTGTGTGAAGTCAAACAATGGTGGTGTGTGAAGACACAGAATGCAGGTGTGTTAAGTCAAAGAATGGAAGTGTGTGAAGTCAAAATGGAGGTGTGTGAAGTCACAGAATGGAGGTGTGTGAAGTCAGAGAATGAAGGTGTCTGAAGTCAGAATGCAGCTGTGTGAAGCCATAGAATGGAGGTGTGTGAAGTCAGAATGGAGGTGTGTGAACTCATAGAATGGAGTGTGTGAAGTCACAATGGGGGTGTGTGTAGTCATAGAATGGGGGTGTGTGAAGTCAAATTGGAGGTGTGTGAAATCACAGAATGGAGGTGTGTCAACTCAGAAATGAGGTGAGTGAAGTCATAGAATGGAGGTGCGTGAATTCATAGAATGGAAGTGTGTGAAATAACAGAATGGAGGTGTGTGAAGTCAAAGAATTGAGGTTTGTGAAGTCAGAATGGAGGTGTGTGAAGTCAGGATGGAGGTGGGTGAAGTCACAGAATGGAGGTGTGGGAAATCAGAATGGAGGTGTGTGGTCACAGAACGGAGGTTTGTGAAGTCATAGAATGGAGGTGCGTGAAGTCATAGAATGGATGTTTCTGAAGTGAGAATGTAGGTGTATGAAGTCAAAGAATGGAGGTGTGTGAAGTCAAACTGCAGGTGTGTGAACTCATAGAATGGAGGTGTGTGAACTCATAGAATGAAGGTGTGTGAAGTCACAGAATGGAGGTGTGTGAAGTCACAGAATGAATGTGTTTGAAGTCAAAATTGTGGTGTGTGAAGTCACAAATGGAGGTGTCTGAAGTCAGAATGCAGCTGTGTGAAGTCATAGAATGGAGGTGTGTGATGTCAGAATGGAGGTGTGTGAACTCATAGAATGGAGTGTGTGAAGTCACAATGGGGGTGTGTGAAGTCATAGAATGGGGGTTTGTGAAGTCAAATTGGGGGTGTGTGAAATCACAGAATAGAGGTGTGTCAACTCAGAAATGAGGAGTGTGAATTCATAGAATGGAAGTGCGTGAAGTCATAGAATGGATGTGTCTGAAGTAAGAATGAAGGTGTGTGAACTCAGAGAATGGAGGTGTGTGAAATCAAAATGGAGGTGTGTGAATTCATAGAATGGAGGTGTGTGAACTCATAGAATGGAGGTGTGTGAAGTCATGGAATGGAGGTGTGTGAAGTCCAAGAATGGAGGTGTGTGAAGTCAAACAATAAAGGTGTGTGAAGTCACAGAATGGATGTGTTTGAAATAAAAGAATGGAGGTGTGTGAAGTCAAAAAGGTGTTGTGTAGAGTCACAAATGGAGGTGTGTGAACTCATAGAATGGAGGTGTGTGAAGTCAAAGAATGGAGGTGTGTGAAGTCATCGAATGGAGGTGTGTGAAGTCATGGAATGGAGGTGTGTGAAGTCACAGAATGGAGGTGTGTGAAGTCATAGAATGGAGCTGTGTGAAGTCAGATTGGAGGTGTGTGAAGTCACAGAATGGAGGTGTGTGAACTCAGAATGGAGGTGTGTGAAGTCACAGAATGGAGGTGTGTGAAGTCATAGAATGGATGTGTGTGAAGTCATAATGGAGGTGTGTGAAGTCACAGAATTGAGGTTTGTGAAGTCAGAGAATGGAGGTGTGTGAAGTCATAGAATGGAGGTGTGTGAAGTCATAGGATGGAGGTGTGTGAAGTCATAGAATGGATGATTGTTAAGTAAGAATGAAGCTGTGTTAAGTCATAGAATGGAGGTGTGCGAAGGCACAAATGAAGGTGTGTAAAGTCATAGAATGGAGCTATGTGAAGTCAGAGTGGAGGTGTGTGAAGTCACAGAATGGAGGTGTGTGAACTCAGAATGGAGGTGTGTGAAGTCACAGAATGGAGGTGTGTTAAGTCACAGAACAGAGGTGTTTGAACTCAGAATGGAGGTGTGTGAAGTCAGAGAATGGAGGTGTGTGAAGTCATAGAATGGAGGTGTGTGAAATCATAGAATGGAGGTGTGGGAAGTCAGAGAATGGAGCTGTGTGAAGTCAGAATGGAGGTGTGCGAAGTCACAGAAAGGAGGTTTGTGAAGTCATAGAACGGAGGTGTGTGAAGTCATAGAATGGATGTGTGTGAAGTCATAATGGAGGTGTGTGAAGTCACAGAATGGAGGTGTGTGAAGTCATAAAATAGAGCTGTGTGAAGTGAGATTGGAGGTGTGTGAAGTCACAGAATGGAGGTGTGTGAACTCAGAATGGAGGTGTGTGAAGTCACAGAATTGAGGTGTGTGAAGTCATAGAATGGAGCTGTGTGAAGTCAGATTGGAGGTGTGTGAAGTCACAGAATGGAGGTGTGTGAAATCATAGAATGGAGGTGTGGGAAGTCAGAGAATGGAGCTGTGTGAAGTCAGAATGGAGCTGTGCGAAGTCACAGAATGGAGGTTTGTGAAGTCAGAGAACGGAGGTGTGTGAAGTCATAGAATGGATGTGTGTGAAGTCATAATGGAGGTGTGTGAAGGCACAGAATGGAGGTGTGTGAAGTCATAAAATAGAGCTGTGTGAAGTGAGATTGGATGTGTGTGAAGTCACAGAATGGAGGTGTGTGAACTCAGAATGGAGGTGTGTGAAGTCACAGAATTGAGGTGTGTGAAGTCATAGAATGGAGCTGTGTGAAGTCATAGAATGGATGTGTGTGAAGTCATAATGGAGGTGTGTGAAGTCACAGAATTGAGGTGTGTGAAGTCACAGAATGGAGGTGTGTGAAGTCATAGAATGGAGGTGTGTGAAGTCATAGAATGGAGGTGTGTGAAGTCATAGAATGGATGTTTGTTAAGTAAGAATGAAGGTGTGTTACCTCATAGAATGGAGGTGTGTGAAGGCACAGAATGGAGGTGTGTCAAGTCATAGAATGGAGCTGTGTGAAGTCAGAATGGAGGTGTGTGAAGTCACAGAATGGATGTGTGTGAACTCAGAATGGAGGTGTGTGAAGTCACAGAATGGACGTGTGTGATGTCACAGAATGGAGGTGTGTGAACTCAGAATGGAGGTGTGGAAGTCACAGAATCTAGACGTGTGAAGTCATAGAATGGAGGTGTGTGAAGTCATAGAATGGAGATGTGTGAAGTCATAATGGAGGCGTGTGAAGTCACAGAATTGAGGTGTGTGAAGTCACAGAATGGAGGTGTGTGAAGTCCTAGAATGGAAGTGTGTGAAGTCAGAACGGAGGTGTGTGAACTCAGATTGGAGGTGTGATAAGTCACAATGGAGGTGCGTGAAGTTATATAATGGAGGTGTGTGAAGTCACAGAATGGAGGGGTGTGAACTCCTAGAAAGGAGGTGTGTGAAGTCACAGAATGAAGGTGCGTTAAGTCACACAATGGAGGTTTGTGAACTCAGAATGGAGGTGTGTGAAGTCACAGAATGGAGGTGTGGGAAGTCATAGAATGCAGTTGTGTGAAGTCACAGAATGGAGGTGTGTGAATTAATAGAATGGAGGTGTGAGAAATCATAGAATGGAGGTGTGTGAAGTCACAGAATGGAGGTGTGTGAAGTCAAAGAATGGAGGTGTGTGAAGTCACAGAATGGAGGTGTGTGAACTCACAATGGAGGTGTGTGAAGTCAGAGAATGGAGGTGTGTGGAGTCGTAGAATGGAATTGTGTGAAGTCATAGAATGGAGGTGTGTGAAGTGAGAATTGAGGTGTGTGAAGTCACGGAATTGAGGTGTGTGAAATCAGAATGGAGGTGTGTGAAGTCACAGAATAGAGGTTTTGAAGTCATAGAATGGAGGTGTGTGAAGTCATAGAATGGATGTTTCTGAAGTAGAATGAAGGTGTGTGAACTTATAGAATGGAGGTGTGTGAAGTCAAAATGGAGGTGTGTGAACTCATAAAATGGAGATGTGTGAAGTCATGGAATGGAGGTGTGTGAAGTCCAAGAATATAGGTGTGTGAAGTCAAACAATGGTGGTGTGTGAAGTCACAGAATGCAGGTGTGTTAAGTCAAAGAATGGAAGTGTGTGAAGTCAAAATGGAGGTGTGTGAAGTCACAGAATGGAGTTGTGTGAAGTCAGAGAATGAAGGTGTCTGAAGTCAGAATGCAGCTGTGTGAAGCCATAGAATGGAGGTGTGTGAAGTCAGAATGGAGGTGTGTGAACTCATAGAATGGAGTGTGTGAAGTCACAATGGGGGTGTGTGAAGTCAAATTGGAGGTGTGGGAAATCACAGAATGGAGGTGTGTCAATTCAGAAATGAGGTGAGTGAAGTCATAGAATGGAGGTGTGTGAATTCATAGAATGGAAGTGTGTGAAATCATAGAATGGAGGTGTGTGAAGTAAAAGAATTGAGGTTTGTGAAGTCAGAATGGAGGTGTGTGAAGTCAGGATGGAGGTGGGTGAACTCACAGAATGGAGGTGTGGGAACTCAGAATGGAGGTGTGTGGTCACAGAACGGAGGTTTGTGAACTCATAGAATGGAGGTGCGTGAAGTCATAGAATGGAAGTTTCTGAAGTGAGAATGTAGGTGTATGAAGTCAAAGAATGGAGGTGTGTGAAGTCAAAATGGAGGGGTGTGAACTCATAGAATGGAGGTGTGTGAACTCATAGAATGGAGGTGTGTGAAGTCATGGAATGGAGGTGTGTGAAGTCAAAGAATGGAGGTGTGTGAAGTCAAACAATAAAGGTGTGTGAAGTCACAGAATGGAGGTGTGTGAACTCATAGAATGAAGGTGCATGAAGTCAAAGAATGGAAGTGTGTGAATTCATCGAATGGAGGTGTGTGAAGTCATGGAATGGAGGTGTGTGAAGTGAGATGGAGTTGTGTGAAGTCATAGAATGGAGGTGTGTGAAGTCAGAATGTAGGTGTGTGAAGTCATGGAATGGAGGTGTGTGAAGTCAGAATGGAGGTGTGTGAACTCATCGAATGGAGGTGTGTGAAGTCACAATGCAGGTGTGCGAAGTCATAGAATGGAGGTGTGTGAGGTCATAGAATGGAGGTGTGTGAAGTCACAGAATGGAGGTGTGTGAAGTCATAGAATGGATGTTTGTTAAGTAAGAATGAAGGTGTGTTAAGTCATAGAATGGAGGTGTGTGAAGGCACAGAATGGAGGTGTGTGAAGTCATAGAATGGAGCTGTGTGAAGTCAGAATGGAGGTGTGTGAAGTCACAGAATGGAGGTGTGTGAACTCAGAATGGAGGTGTGTGAAGTCACAGAATGGAGGTGTGTTAAGTCACAGAACAGAGGTGTTTGAACTCAGAATGGAGGTGTGTGAAGTCAGAGAATGGAGGTGTGTGAAGTCATAGAATGGAGGTGTGTGAAATCATAGAATGGAGGTGTGGGAAGTCAGAGAATGGAGCTGTGTGAAGTCAGAATGGAGGTGTGCGAAGTCACAGAAAGGAGGTTTGTGAAGTCATAGAACGGAGGTGTGTGAAGTCATAGAATGGATGTGTGTGAAGTCATAATGGAGGTGTGTGAAGTCACAGAATGGAGGTGTGTGAAGTCATAAAATAGAGCTGTGTGAAGTGAGATTGGAGGTGTGTGAAGTCACAGAATGGAGGTGTGTGAACTCAGAATGGAGGTGTGTGAAGTCACAGAATTGAGGTGTGTGAAGTCATAGAATGGAGCTGTGTGAAGTCAGATTGGAGGTGTGTGAAGTCACAGAATGGAGGTGTGTGAAATCATAGAATGGAGGTGTGGGAAGTCAGAGAATGGAGCTGTGTGAAGTCAGAATGGAGCTGTGCGAAGTCACAGAATGGAGGTTTGTGAAGTCAGAGAACGGAGGTGTGTGAAGTCATAGAATGGATGTGTGTGAAGTCATAATGGAGGTGTGTGAAGGCACAGAATGGAGGTGTGTGAAGTCATAAAATAGAGCTGTGTGAACTGAGATTGGATGTGTGTGAAGTCACAGAATGGAGGTGTGTGAACTCAGAATGGAGGTGTGTGAAGTCACAGAATTGAGGTGTGTGAAGTCATAGAATGGAGCTGTGTGAAGTCAGATTGGAGGTGTGTGAAGTCACAGAAAGGAGGTGTGTGAACTCAGAATGGAGGTGTGTGAAGTCACAGAATTGAGGTGTGTGAAGTCATAGAATGGAGGTGTGTGAAGTCATAGAATGGATGTGTGTGAAGTCATAATGGAGGTGTGTGAAGTCACAGAATTGAGGTGTGTGAAGTCACAGAATGGAGGTGTGTGAAGTCATAGAATGGAGGTGTGTGAAGTCATAGAATGGAGGTGTGTGAAGTCATAGAATAAATGTTTGTTAAGTAAGAATGAAGGTGTGTTACCTCATAGAATGGAGGTGTGTGAAGGCACAGAATGGAGGTGTGTCAAGTCATAGAATGGAGCTGTGTGAAGTCAGAATGGAGGTGTGTGAAGTCACAGAATGGATGTGTGTGAACTCAGAATGGAGGTGTGTGAAGTCACAGAATGGACGTGTGTGATGTTACAGAATGGAGGTGTGTGAACTCAGAATGGAGGTGTGGAAGTCACAGAATCTAGACGTGTGAAGTCATAGAATGGAGGTGTGTGAAGTCATAGAATGGAGATGTGTGAAGTCATAATGGAGGCGTGTGAAGTCACAGAATTGAGGTGTGTGAAGTCACAGAATGGAGGTGTGTGAAGTCCTAGAATGGAAGTGTGTGAAGTCAGAACGGAGGTGTGTGAACTCAGATTGGAGGTGTGATAAGTCACAATGGAGGTGCGTGAAGTTATATAATGGAGGTGTGTGAAGTCACAGAATGGAGGGGTGTGAACTCCTAGAAAGGAGGTGTGTGAAGTCACAGAATGAGGTGCGTTAAGTCACACAATGGAGGTTTGTGAACTCAGAATGGAGGTGTGTGAAGTCACAGAATGGAGGTGTGGGAAGTCATAGAATGGAGTTGTGTGAAGTCACAGAATGGAGGTGTGTGAATTAATAGAATGGAGGTGGGAGAAATCATAGAATGGAGGTGTGTGAACTCACAATGGAGGTGTGTGAAGTCAGAGAATGGAGGTGTGTGAAGTCGTAGAATGGAATTGTGTGAAGTCATAGAATGGAGGTGTGTGAACTGTGAATTGAGGTGTGTGAAGTCACGGAATTGAGGTGTGTGAAATCAGAATGGAGGTGTGTGAAGTCACAGAATAGAGGTTTGTGAAGTCATAGAATGGAGGTGTGTGAAGTCATAGAATGGATGTTTCTGAAGTAGAATGAAGGTGTGTGAACTTATAGAATGGAGGTGTGTGAAGCCAAAATGGAGGTGTGTGAACTCATAAAATGGAGATGTGTGAAGTCATGGAATGGAGGTGTGTGAAGTCCAAGAATATAGGTGTGTGAAGTCAAACAATGGTGGTGTGTGAAGTCACAGAATGCAGGTGTGTTAAGTCAAAGAATGGAAGTGTGTGAAGTCAAAATGGAGGTGTGTGAAGTCACAGAATGGAGTTGTGTGAAGTCAGAGAATGAAGGTGTCTGAAGTCAGAATGCAGCTGTGTGAAGCCATAGAATGGAGGTGTGTGAAGTCAGAATGGAGGTGTGTGAACTCATAGAATGGAGTGTGTGAAGTCACAATGGGGGTGTGTGAAGTCACAGAATGGGGGTGTGTGAAGTCAAATTGGAGGTGTGTGAAATCACAGAATGGAGGTGTGTCAATTCAGAAATGAGGTGAGTGAAGTCATAGAATGGAGGTGTGTGAATTCATAGAATGGAAGTGTGTGAAATCATAGAATGGAGGTGTGTGAAGTCAAAATGGAGGTGTGTGAACTCATAAAGTGGAGATGTGTGAAGTCATGGAATGGAGGTGTGTGAAGTCCAAGAATATAGGTGTGTGAAGTCAAACAATGGTGGTGTGAGAAGTCACAGAATGCAGGTGTGTTAAGTCAAAGAATGGAAGTGTGTGAAGTCAAAATGGAGGTGTGGGAAGTCATAGAATGGAGTTGTGTGAAGTCACAGAATGGAGGTGTGTGAATTAATAGAATGGAGGTGTGAGAAATCATAGAATGGAGGTGTGTGAGGTCACAGAATTAGGTGTGTGAAGTCACAGAATGGAGGAGTGTGAAGTCACAGAATGGAGGTGTGTGAAGTCATAAAATGGAATTGTGTGAAGTCATAGAACGGAGGTGTGTGAAGTGAGAATTGAGGTGTGTGAAGTCACGGAATTGAGGTGTGTGAACTCAGAATGTAGGTGTGTGAAGTCACAGAATGGAGGTTTGTGAAGTCATAGAATGGAGGTGTGTGAAGTCATAGAATGGATGTTTCTGAAGTAGAATGAAGGTGTGTGAACTCATAGAATGGAATTGTGTGAAGTCAAAATGGAGGTGTGTGAACTCATAAAGTGGAGATGTGTGAAGTCATGGAATGCAGGTGTGTGAAGTCCAAGAATATAGGTGTGTGAAGTCAAACAATGGTGGTGTGAGAAGTCACAGAATGCAGGTGTGTTAAGTCAAAGAATGGAAGTGTGTGAAGTCAAAATGGAGGTGTGTGAAGTCACAGAATGGAGGTGTGTGAAGTCACAGAATGAATGTGTTTGAAGTCAAAATTGTGGTGTGTGAAGTCACAAATGGAGGTGTCTGAAGTCAAAATGCAGCTGTGTGAAGTCATAGAATGGAGGTGTGTGATGTCAGAATGGAGGTGTGTGAACTCATAGAATTGAGTGTGTGAAGTCACAATGGGGGTGTGTGAAGTCATAGAATGGGGGTGTGTGAAGTCAAATTGGGGGTGTGTGAAATCACAGAATAGAAGTGTGTCAACTCAGAAATGAGGAGTGTGAAGTCATAGAATGGAAGTGCGTGAAGTCATAGAATGGATGTGTCTGAAGTAAGAATGAAGGTGTGTGAACTCAGAGAATGGAGGTGTGTGAAATCAAAATGGAGGTGTGTGAACTCATAGAATGGAGGTGTGTGAACTCATAGAATGGAGGTGTGTGAAGTCATGGAATGGAGGTGTGTGAAGTCCAAGAATGGAGGTGTGTGAAGTCAAACAATAAAGGTGTGTGAAGTCACAGAATGGATGTGTTTGAAATAAAAGAATGGAGGTGTATGAAGTCAAAAAGGTGTTGTGTAGAGTCACAAATGGAGGTGTGTGAACTCACAGAATGGAGGTGTGTGAAGTCAAAGAATGGAGGTGTGTGAAGTCATCGAATGGAGGTGTGTGAAGTCATGGAATGGAGGTGTGTGAAGTCACAGAATGGAGGTGTGTGAAGTCATAGAATGGAGCTGTGAGAAGTCAGATTGGAGGTGTGTGAAGTCACAGAATGGAGGTGTGTGAACTCAGAATGGAGGTGTGTGAAGTCACAGAATGGAGGTGTGTGAAGTCATAGAATGGATGTGTGTGAAGTCATAATGGAGGTGTGTGAAGTCACAGAATTGAGGTTTGTGAAGTCAGAGAATGGAGGTGTGTGCAGTCATAGAATGGAGGTGTGTGAAGTCATAGGATGGAGGTGTGTGAAGTCATAGAATGGAGGTGTGTGATGTCAGAATGGAGGTGTGTGAACTCATAGAATGGAGTGTGTGAAGTCACAATGGGGGTGTGTGAAGTCATAGAATGGGGGTGTGTGAAGTCAAATTGGGGGTGTGTGAAATCACAGAATAGAGGTGTGTCAACTCAGAAATGAGGAGTGTGAAGTCATAGAATGGAAGTGCGTGAAGTCATAGAATGGATGTGTCTGAAGTAAGAATGAAGGTGTGTGAACTCAGAGAATGGAGGTGTGTGAAATCAAAATGGAGGTGTGTGAACTCATAGAATGGAGGTGTGTGAACTCATAGAATGGAGGTGTGTGAAGTCATGGAATGGAGGTGTGTGAAGTCCAAGAATGGAGGTGTGTGAAGTCAAACAATAAAGGTGTGTGAAGTCACAGAATGGATGTGTTTGAAATAAAAGAATGGAGGTGTGTGAAGTCAAAAAGGTGTTGTGTAGAGTCACAAATGGAGGTGTGTGAACTCACAGAATGGAGGTGTGTGAAGTCAAAGAATGGAGGTGTGTGAAGTCATCGAATGGAGGTGTGTGAAGTCATGGAATGGAGGTGTGTGAAGTCACAGAATGGAGGTGTGTGAAGTCATAGAATGGAGCTGTGTGAAGTCAGATTGGAGGTGTGTGAAGTCACAGAATGGAGGTGTGTGAACTCAGAATGGAGGTGTGTGAAGTCACAGAATGGAGGTGTGTGAAGTCATAAAATGGATGTGTGTGAAGTCATAATGGAGGTGTGTGAAGTCACAGAATTGAGGTTTGTGAAGTCAGAGAATGGAGGTGTGTGCAGTCATAGAATGGAGGTGTGTGAAGTCATAGGATGGAGGTGTGTGAAGTCATAGAATGGATGTTTGTTAAGTAAGAATGAAGCTGTGTTAAGTCATAGAATGGAGGTGTGCGAAGGCACAAATGGAGGTGTGTAAAGTCATAGAATGGAGCTATGTGAAGTCAGAGTGGAGGTGTGTGAAGTCACAGAATGGAGGTTTGTGAACTCAGAATGGAGGTGTGTGAAGTCACAGAATGGAGGTGTGTTAAGTCACAGAACAGAGGTGTTTGAACTCAGAATGGAGGTGTGTGAAGTCACAGAATGGAGGTGTGTGAAGTCATAGAATGGAGGTGTGTGAAATCATAGAATGGAGGTGTGGGAAGTCAGAGAATGGAGCTGTGTGAAGTCAGAATGGAGGTGTGCGAAGTCACAGAAAGGAGGTTTGTGAAGTCATAGAACGGAGGTGTGTGAAGTCATAGAATGGATGTGTGTGAAGTCATAATGGAGGTGTGTGAAGTCACAGAATGGAGGTGTGTGAAGTCATAAAATAGAGCTGTGTGAAGTGAGATTGGAGGTGTGTGAAGTCACAGAATGGAGGTGTGTGAACTCAGAATGGAGGTGTGTGAAGTCACAGAATTGAGGTGAGTGAAGTCATAGAATGGAGCTGTGTGAAGTCAGATTGGAGGTGTGTGAAGTCACAGAATGGAGGTGTGTGAACTCAGAATGGAGGTGTGTGAAGTCACAGAATTGAGGTGTGTGAAGTCATAGAATGGAGGTGTGTGAAGTCATAGATTGGATGTGTGTGAAGTCATAATGGAGGTGTGTGAAGTCACAGAATTGAGGTGTGTGAAGTCACAGAATGGAGGTGTGTGAAGTCATAGAATGGAGGTGTGTGAAGTCATAGAATGGAGGTGTGTGAAGTCATAGAATGGATGTTTGTTAAGTAAGAATGAAGGTGTGTTACGTTATAGAATGGAGGTGTGTGAAGTCACAGAATGGAGGTGTGTCAAGTCATAGAATGGAGCTGTGTGAAGTCAGAATGGAGGTGTGTGAAGTCACAGAATGGATGTGTGTGAACTCAGAATGGAGGTGTGTGAAGTCACAGAATGGACGTGTGTGATGTCACAGAATGGAGGTGTGTGAACTCAGAATGGAGGTGTTTGAAGTCACAGAATCTAGGCGTGTGAAGTCATAGAATGGAGGTGTGTGAAGTCATAGAATGGAGATGTGTGAAGTCATAATGGAGGCGTGTGAAGTCACAGAATTGAGGTGTGTGAAGTCACAGAATGGAGGTGTGTGAAGTCCTAGAATGGAAGTGTGTGAAGTCAGAACGGAGGTGTGTGAACTCAGATTGGAGGTGTGATAAGTCACAATGGAGGTGCGTGAAGTTATATAATGGAGTTGTGTGAAGTCACATAATGGAGGGGTGTGAACTCCTAGAAAGGAGGTGTGTGAAGTCACAGAATGAAGGTGCGTTAAGTCACACAATGGAGGTTTGTGAACTCAGAATGGAGGTGTGTGAAGTCACAGAATAGAGGTGTGGGAAGTCATAGAATGGAGTTGTGTGAAGTCACAGAATGGAGGTGTGTGAATTAATAGAATGGAGGTGTGAGAAATCATAGAATGGAGGTGTGTGAACTCACAATGGAGGTGTGTGAAGTCAGAGAATGGAGGTGTGTGGAGTCGTAGAATGGAATTGTGTGAAGTCATAGAATGGAGGTGTGTGAACTCAGATTGGAGGTGTGATAAGTCACAATGGAGGTGCGTGAAGTTATATAATGGAGTTGTGTGAAGTCACATAATGGAGGGGTGTGAACTCCTAGAAAGGAGGTGTGTGAAGTCACAGAATGAAGGTGCGTTAAGTCACACAATGGAGGTTTGTGAACTCAGAATGGAGGTGTGTGAAGTCACAGAATGGAGGTGTGGGAAGTCATAGAATGGAGTTGTGTGAAGTCACAGAATGGAGGTGTGTGAATTAATAGAATGGAGGTGTGAGAAATCATAGAATGGAGGTGTGTGAAGTCACAGAATGGAGGTGTGAAGTCAAAGAATGGAGGTGTGTGAAGTCACATAATGGAGGTGTGTGAACTCACAATGGAGGTGTGTGAAGTCAGAGAATGGAGGTGTGTGGAGTCGTAGAATGGAATTGTGTGAAGTCATAGAATGGAGGTGTGTGAAGTGAGAATTGAGGTGTGTGAAGTCACGGAATTGAGGTGTGTGAACTCAGAATGGAGGTGTGTGAAGTCACAGAATGGAGGTTTGTGAAGTCATAGAATGGAGGTGTGTGAAGTCATAGAATGGATTTTTCTGAAGTAGAATGAAGGTGTGTGAACTTATAGAATGGAGGTGTGTGAAGTCAAAATGGAGGTGTGTGAACTCATAAAATGGAGATGTGTGAAGTCATGGAATGGAGGTGTGTGAAGTCCAAGAATATAGGTGTGTGAAGTCAAACAATGGTGGTGTGTGAAGTCACAGAATGCAGGTGTGTTAAGTCAAAGAATGGATGTGTGTGAAGTCAGAATGGAGGTGTGTGAACTCATAGAATGGAGTGTGTGAAGTCACAATGGGGGTGTGTGAAGTCACAGAATGGGGGTGTGTGAAGTCAAATTGGAGGTGTGTGAAATCACAGAATGGAGGTGTGTCAATTCAGAAATGAGGTGAGTGAAGTCATAGAATGGAGGTGTGTGAATTCATAGAATGGAAGTGTGTGAAATCATAGAATGGAGGTGTGTGAAGTCAAAATGGAGGTGTGTGAACTCATAAAGTGGAGATGTGTGAAGTCATGGAATGGAGGTGTGTGAAGTCCAAGAATATAGGTGTGTGAAGTCAAACAATGGTGGTGTGAGAAGTCACAGAATGCAGGTGTGTTAAGTCAAAGAATGGAAGTGTGTGAAGTCAAAATGGAGGTGTGTGAAGTCACAGAATGGAGGTGTGTGAAGTCACAGAATGAATGTGTTTGAAGTCAAAATTGTGGTGTGTGAAGTCACAAATGGAGGTGTCTGAAGTCAGAATGCAGCTGTGTGAAGTCATAGAATGGAGGTGTGTGATGTCAGAATGGAGGTGTGTGAACTCATAGAATGGAGTGTGTGAATTCACAATGGGGGTGTGTGAAGTCATAGAATGGGGGTGTGTGAAGTCAAATTGGGGGTGTGTGAAATCACAGAATAGAGGTGTGTCAACTCAGAAATGAGGAGTGTGAAGTCATAGAATGGAAGTGCGTGAAGTCATAGAATGGATGTGTCTGAAGTAAGAATGAAGGTGTGTGAACTCAGAGAATGGAGGTGTGTGAAATCAAAATGGAGGTGTGTGAACTCATAGAATGGAGGTGTGTGAACTCATAGAATGGAGGTGTGTGAAGTCATGGAATGGAAGTGTGTGAAGTCCAAGAATGGAGGTGTGTGAAGTCAAACAATAAAGGTGTGTGAAGTCACAGAATGGATGTGTTTGAAATAAAAGAATGGAGGTGTGTGAAGTCAAAAAGGTGTTGTGTAGAGTCACAAATGGAGGTGTGTGAACTCATAGATTGGAGGTGTGTGAAGTCAAAGAATGGAGGTGTGTGAAGTCATCGAATGGAGGTGTGTGAAGTCATGGAATGGGGGTGTTTGAAGTCACAGAATGGAGGTGTGTGAAGTCATAGAATGGAGCTGTGTGAAGTCAGATTGGAGGTGTGTGAAGTCACAGAATGGAGGTGTGTGAACTCAGAATGGAGGTGTGTGAAGTCACAGAATGGAGGTGTGTGAAGTCATAGAATGGATGTGTGTGAAGTCATAATGGAGGTGTGTGAAGTCACAGAATTGAGGTTTGTGAAGTCAGAGAATGGAGGTGTGTGAAGTCATAGAATGGAGGTGTGTGAAGTCATAGGATGGAGGTGTGTGAAGTCATAGAATGGATGTTTGTTAAGTAAGAATGAAGCTGTGTTAAGTCATAGAATGGAGGTGTGCGAAGGCACAAATGGAGGTGTGTAAAGTCATAGAATGGAGCTATGTGAAGTCAGAGTGGAGGTGTGTGAAGTCACAGAATGGAGGTGTGTGAACTCAGAATGGAGGTGTGTGAAGTCACAGAATGGAGGTGTGTTAAGTCACAGAACAGAGGTGTTTGAACTCAGAATGGAGGTGTGTGAAGTCACAGAATGGAGGTGTGTGAAGTCATAGAATGGAGGTGTGTGAAATCATAGAATGGAGGTGTGGGAAGTCAGAGAATGGAGCTGTGTGAAGTCAGAATGGAGCTGTGCGAAGTCACAGAATGGAGGTTTGTGAAGTCATAGAACGGAGGTGTGTGAAGTCATAGAATGGATGTGTGTGAAGTCATAATGGAGGTGTGTGAAGGCACAGAATGGAGGTGTGTGAAGTCATAAAATAGAGCTGTGTGAAGTGAGATTGGAGGTGTGTGAAGTCACAGAATGGAGGTGTGTGAACTCAGAATGTAGGTGTGTGAAGTCACAGAATTGAGGTGTGTGAAGTCATAGAATGGAGCTGTGTGAAGTCAGATTGGAGGTGTATGAAGTCACAGAAAGGAGGTGTGTGAACTTAGAATGGAGGTGTGTGAAGTCACAGAATTGAGGTGTGTGAAGTCATAGAATGGAGGTGTGTGAAGTCATAGAATGGATGTGTGTGAAGTCATAATGGAGGTGTGTGAAGTCACAGAATTGAGGTGTGTGAAGTCACAGAATGGAGGTGTGTGAAGTCATAGAATGGAGGTGTGTGAAGTCATAGAATGGAGGCATGTGAAGTCATAGAATGGATGTTTGTTAAGTAAGAATGAAGGTGTGTTACGTCATAGAATGGAGGTGTGTGAAGGCATAGAATGGAGGTGTGTCAAGTCATAGAATGGAGCTGTGTGAAGTCAGAATGGAGGTGTGTGAAGTCACAGAATGGATGTGTGTGAACTCAGAATGGAGGTGTGTGAAGTCACAGAATGGACGTGTGTCATGTCACAGAATGGAGGTGTGTGAACTCAGAATGGAGGTGTGTGAAGTCACAGAATCTAGGCGTGTGAAGTCATAGAATGGAGGTGTGTGAAGTCATAGAATGGAGATGTGTGAAGTCATAATGGAGGCGTGTGAAGTCACAGAATTGAGGTGTGTGAAGTCACAGAATGGAGGTGTGTGAAGTCCTAGAATGGAAGTGTGTGAAGTCAGAACGGAGGTGTGTGAACTCAGATTGGAGGTGTGATAAGTCACAATGGAGGTGCGTGAAGTTATATAATGGAGGTGTGTGAAGTCAGAATGTAGGTGTGTGAAGTCATGGAATGGAGGTGTGTGAAGTGAGATGGAGTTGTGTGAAGTCATAGAATGGAGGTGTGTGAAGTCAGAATGTAGGTGTGTGAAGTCATGGAATGGAGGTGTGTGAAGTAAGAATGGAGGTGTGTGAACTCATCGAATGGAGGTGTGTGAAGTCACAATGCAGGTGTGCGAAGTCATAGAATGGAGGTGTGTGAGGTCATAGAATGGAGGTGTGTGAAGTCACAGAATGGAGGTGTGTGAAGTCATAGAATGGATGTTTGTTAAGTAAGAATGAAGGTGTGTTAAGTCATAGAATGGAGGTGTGTGAAGGCACAGAATGGAGGTGTGTGAAGTCATAGAATGGAGCTGTGTGAAGTCAGAATGGAGGTGTGTGAAGTCACAGAATGGAGGTGTGTGAACTCAGAATGGAGGTGTGTGAAGTCACAGAATGGAGGTGTGTTAAGTCACAGAACAGAGGTGTTTGAACTCAGAATGGAGGTGTGTGAAGTCACAGAATGGAGGTGTGTGAAATCATAAAATGGAGGTGTGGGAAGTCAGAGAATGGAGCTGTGTGAAGTCAGAATGGAGGTGTGAGAAGTCACAGAATGGATGTGTGTGAAGTCATAGAATGGAGGTGTGTGAAGTCATAGAATGGATGTGTGTGAAGTCATAATGGAGGTGTGTGAAGTCACAGAATGGAGGTGTGTGAAGTCATAGAATGGAGCTGTGTGAAGTCAGATTGGAGGTGTGTGAAGTCACAGAATGGAGGTGTGTTAAGTCACAGAACAGAGGTGTTTGAACTCAGAATGGAGGTGTGTGAAGTCACAGAATGGAGGTGTGTGAAGTCATAGAATGGAGCTGTGTGAAGTCAGATTGGAGGTGTGTGAAGTCACAGAATGGAGGTGTGTGATCTCAGAATGGTGGTGTGTGAAGTCACAGAACTGAGTTGTGTCAAGTCATAGAATGGAGGTGTGTGAAGTCATAGAATGGATGTGTGTGAAGTCAAAATGGAGGTGTGTGAAGTCACAGAATTGAGGTGCGTGAAGTCACAGAATGGAGGTGTGTGATGTCATAGAATGGAGGTGTGTGAAGTCATAGAATGGAGGTGTGTGAAGTCATAGAATGGATGTTTGTTAAGAATGAAGGTGTGTTAAGTCATAGAATGGAGGTGTGTGAAGGCACAGAATGGAGGTGTGTGAAGTCATAGAATGGAGCTGTGTGAAGTTAGAATGGAGGTGTGTGAAGTCACAGAATGGAGGTGTGTGAACTCAGAATGGAGGTGTGTGAAGTCACAGAATGGAGGTGTGTTAAGTCACAGAATTTAGGAGTGTGAACTCAGAATGGAGGTGTGTGAAGTCACAGAATCTAGATGTGTGAAGTCGTAGAATGGAGGTGTGTGAAGTCATAGAATGGAGGTGTGTGAAGTCATAATGGAGGCGTGTGAAGTCACAGAATTGAGGTGTGTGAAGTCACAGAATGGAGGTGTGTGAAGTCATAGAATGGAAGTGTGTGAAGTCAGAACGGAGGTGTGTGAACTCAGATTGGAGGTGTGGGAATTCAAAATGGAGGTGTGTGAAGTTATAGAATGGAGGTGTGTGAAGTCAGAATGGAGGTGTGAGAAGTCACAGAATGGATGTGTGTGAAGTCATAGAATGGAGGTGTGTGAAGTCATAGAATGGATGTGTGTGAAGTCATAATGGAGGTGTGTGAAGTCACAGAATGGAGGTGTGTGAAGTCATAGAATGGAGCTGTGTGAAGTCAGATTGGAGGTGTGTGAAGTCACAGAATGGAGGTGTGTTAAGTCACAGAACAGAGGTGTTTGAACTCAGAATGGAGGTGTGTGAAGTCACAGAATGGAGGTGTGTGAAGTCATAGAATGGAGCTGTGTGAAGTCAGATTGGAGGTGTGTGAAGTCACAGAATGGAGGTGTGTGATCTCAGAATGGTGGTGTGTGAAGTCACAGAACTGAGTTGTGTCAAGTCATAGAATGGAGGTGTGTGAAGTCATAGAATGGATGTGTGTGAAGTCAAAATGGAGGTGTGTGAAGTCACAGAATTGAGGTGCGTGAAGTCACAGAATGGAGGTGTGTGATGTCATAGAATGGAGGTGTGTGAAGTCATAGAATGGAGGTGTGTGAAGTCATAGAATGGATGTTTGTTAAGAATGAAGGTGTGTTAAGTCATAGAATGGAGGTGTGTGAAGGCACAGAATGGAGGTGTGTGAAGTCATAGAATGGAGCTGTGTGAAGTTAGAATGGAGGTGTGTGAAGTCACAGAATGGAGGTGTGTGAACTCAGAATGGAGGTGTGTGAAGTCACAGAATGGAGGTGTGTTAAGTCACAGAATTTAGGAGTGTGAACTCAGAATGGAGGTGTGTGAAGTCACAGAATCTAGATGTGTGAAGTCGTAGAATGGAGGTGTGTGAAGTCATAGAATGGAGGTGTGTGAAGTCATAATGGAGGCGTGTGAAGTCACAGAATTGAGGTGTGTGAAGTCACAGAATGGAGGTGTGTGAAGTCATAGAATGGAAGTGTGTGAAGTCAGAACGGAGGTGTGTGAACTCAGATTGGAGGTGTGGGAATTCAAAATGGAGGTGTGTGAAGTTATAGAATGGAGGTGTGTGAAGTCACAGAATGGAGGTGTGTGAAGTCACAGAATGGAGGTGTGTGAACTCAAAATGGAGGTGTGTGAAGTCAAAGAATGCAGGTGTGTGAAGTCATAGAATGGAATTGTGTGAAGTCATAGAATGGAGGTGTGTGAAGTGAGAATTGAGGTGTGTGAAGTCACGGAATTGAGGTGTGTGAACTCAGAATGGAGGTGTGTGAAATCACAGAATGGAGGTTTGTGAAGTCATAGAACGGAGGTGTGTGAAGTCAAAATGGAGGTGTGTGAACTCATAAAATGGAGACGTGTGAAGTCATGGAATGGAGGTGTGTGAAGTCCAAGAATATAGGTGTGTGAAGTCAAACAATGGTGGTGTGTGAAGACACAGAATGCAGGTGTGTTAAGTCAAAGAATGGAAGTGTGTGAAGTCAAAATGGAGGTGTGTGAAGTCACAGAATGGAGGTGTGTGAAGTCAGAGAATGAACGTGTCTGAAGTCAGAATGCAGCTGTGTGAAGCCATAGAATGGAGGTGTGTGAAGTCAGAATGGAGGTGTGTGAACTCATAGAATGGAGTGTGTGAAGTCACAATGGGGGTGTGTGTAGTCATAGAATGGGGGTGTGTGAAGTCAAATTGGAGGTGTGTGAAATCACAGAATGGAGGTGTGTCAACTCAGAAATGAGGTGAGTGAAGTCATAGAATGGAGGTGCGTGAATTCATAGAATGGAAGTGTGTGAAATAACAGAATGGAGGTGTGTGAAGTCAAAGAATTGAGGTTTGTGAAGTCAGAATGGAGGTGTGTGAAGTCAGGATGGAGGTGGGTGAAGTCACAGAATGGAGGTGTGGGAAATCAGAATGGAGGTATGTGGTCACAGAACGGAGGTTTGTGAAGTCATAGAATGGAGGTGCGTGAAGTCATAGAATGGATGTTTCTGAAGTGAGAATGTAGGTGTATGAAGTCAAAGAATGGAGGTGTGTGAAGTCAAAATGCAGGTGTGTGAACTCATAGAATGGAGGTGTGTGAACTCATAGAATGAAGGTGTGTGAAGTCACAGAATGGAGGTGTGTGAAGTCACAGAATGAATGTGTTTGAAGTCAAAATTGTGGTGTGTGAAGTCACAAATGGAGGTGTCTGAAGTCAGATTGCAGCTGTGTGAAGTCATAGAATGGAGGTGTGTGATGTCAGAATGGAGGTGTGTGAACTCATAGAATGGAGTGTGTGAAGTCACAATGGGGGTGTGTGAAGTCATAGAATGGGGGTGTGTGAAGTCAAATTGGGGGTGTGTGAAATCACAGAATAAGGGTGTGTCAACTCAGAAATGAGGAGTGTGAAGTCATAGAGTGGAAGTGCGTGAAGTCATAGAATGGATGTGTCTGAAGTAAGAATGAAGGTGTGTGAAGTCACAGAATTGAGGTTTGTGAAGTCAGAGAATGGAGGTGTGTGAAGTCATAGAATGGAGGTGTGTGAAGTCACAGAATGAAGGTGTGTGAACTCAGAATGGAGGTGTGTGAAGTCACAGAATGGAGGTGTGTGAAGTCATAGAATGGATGTGTGTGAAGTCATAATGGAGGTGTGTGAAGTCACAGAATTGAGGTTTGTGAAGTCAGAGAATGGAGGTGTGTGAAGTCATAGAATGGAGGTGTGTGAAGTCATAGGATGGAGGTGTGTGAAGTCATAGAATGGATGTTTTTTAAGTAAGAATGAAGCTGTGTTAACTCATAGAATGGAGGTGTGCGAAGGCACAAATGGAGGTGTGTAAAGTCATAGAATGGAGCTATGTGAAGTCAGAGTGGAGGTGTGTGAAGTCACAGAATGGAGGTGTGTGAACTCAGAATGGAGGTGTGTGAAGTCACAGAATGGAGGTGTGTTAAGTCACAGAACAGAGGTGTTTGAACTCAGAATGGAGGTGTGTGAAGTCACAGAATGGAGGTGTGTGAAGTCATAGAATGGAGGTGTGTGAAATCATAGAATGGAGGTGTGGGAAGTCAGAGAATGGAGCTGTGTGAAGTCAGAATGGAGCTGTGCGAAGTCACAGAATGGAGGTTTGTGAAGTCATAGAACGGAGGTGTGTGAAGTCATAGAATGGATGTGTGTGAAATCATAATGGAGGTGTGTGAAGGCACAGAATGGAGGTGTGTGAAGTCATAAAATAGAGCTGTGTGAAGTGAGATTGGAGGTGTGTGAAGTCACAGAATGGAGGTGTGTGAACTCAGAATGGAGGAGTGTGAAGTCACAGAATTGAGGTGTGTGAAGTCATAGAATGGAGCTGTGTGAAGTCAGATTGGAGGTGTGTGAAGTCACAGAAAGGAGGTGTGTGAACTCAGAATGGAGGTGTGTGAAGTCACAGAATTGAGGTGTGTGAAGTCATAGAATGGAGGTGTGTGAAGTCATAGAATGGATGTGTGTGAAGTCATAATGGAGGTGTGTGAAGTCACAGAATTGAGGTGTGTGATGTCACAGAATGGAGGTGTGTGAAGTCATAGAATGGAGGTGTGTGAAGTCATAGAATGGATGTTTGTTAAGTAAGAATGAAGGTGTGTTACGTCATAGAATGGAGGTGTGTGAAGGCACAGAATGGAGGTGTGTCAAGTCATAGAATGGAGCTGTGTGAAGTCAGAATGGAGGTGTGTGAAGTCACAGAATGGATGTGTGTGAACTCAGAATGGAGGTGTGTGAAGTCACAGAATGGACGTGTGTCATGTCACAGAATGGAGGTGTGTGAACTCAGAATGGAGGTGTGTGAAGTCACAGAATCTAGACGTGTGAAATCATAGAATGGAGGTGTGTGAAGTCATAGAATGGAGATGTGTGAAGTCATAATGGAGGCGTGTGAAGTCACAGAATTGAGGTGTGTGAAGTCACAGAATGGAGGTGTGTGAAGTCCTAGAATGGAAGTGTGTGAAGTCAGAACGGAGGTGTGTGAACTCAGATTGGAGGTGTGATAAGTCACAATGGAGGTGCGTGAAGTTATATAATGGAGGTGTGTGAAGTCACAGAATGGAGGGGTGTGAACTCCTAGAAAGGAGGTGTGTGAAGTCACAGAATGAAGGTGCGTTAAGTCACACAATGGAGGTTTGTGAACTCAGAATGGAGGTGTGTGAAGTCACAGAATGGAGGTGTGGGAAGTCATAGAATGGAGTTGTGTGAAGTCACAGAATGGAGGTGTGTGAATTAATAGAATGGAGGTGTGAGAAATCATAGAATGGAGGTGTGTGAAGTCACAGAATGGAGGTGTGTGAAGTCAAAGAATGGAGGTGTGTGAAGTCACAGAATGGAGGTGTGTGAACTCACAATGGAGGTGTGTGAAGTCAGAGAATGGAGGTGTGTGGAGTCGTAGAATGGAATTGTGTGAAGTCATAGAATGGAGGTGTGTGAAGTGAGAATTGAGGTGTGTGAAGTCACGGAATTGAGGTGTGTGAAATCAGAATGGAGGTGTGTGAAGTCACAGAATAGAGGTTTGTGAAGTCATAGAATGGAGGTGTGTGAAGTCATAGAATGGATGTTTCTGAAGTAGAATGAAGGTGTGTGAACTTATAGAATGGAGGTGTGTGAAGTCAAAATGGAGGTGTGTGAACTCATAAAGTGGAGATGTGTGAAGTCATGGAATGGAGGTGTGTGAAGTCCAAGAATATAGGTGTGTGAAGTCAAACAATGGTGGTGTGTGAAGTCACAGAATGGAGGTGTGTGAAGTCATAGAATGGATGTGTGTGAAGTCATAATGGAGGTGTGTGAAGTCACAGAATTGAGGTTTGTGAAGTCAGAGAATGGAGGTGTGTGAAGTCATAGAATGGAGGTGTGTGAAGTCATAGGATGGAGGTGTGTGAAGTCATAGAATGGATGTTTTTTAAGTAAGAATGAAGCTGTGTTAACTCATAGAATGGAGGTGTGCGAAGGCACAAATGGAGGTGTGTAAAGTCATAGAATGGAGCTATGTGAAGTCAGAGTGGAGGTGTGTGAAGTCACAGAATGGAGGTGTGTGAACTCAGAATGGAGGTGTGTGAAGTCACAGAATGGAGGTGTGTTAAGTCACAGAACAGAGGTGTTTGAACTCAGAATGGAGGTGTGTGAAGTCACAGAATGGAGGTGTGTGAAGTCATAGAATGGAGGTGTGTGAAATCATAGAATGGAGGTGTGGGAAGTCAGAGAATGGAGCTGTGTGAAGTCAGAATGGAGCTGTGCGAAGTCACAGAATGGAGGTTTGTGAAGTCATAGAACGGAGGTGTGTGAAGTCATAGAATGGATGTGTGTGAAATCATAATGGAGGTGTGTGAAGGCACAGAATGGAGGTGTGTGAAGTCATAAAATAGAGCTGTGTGAAGTGAGATTGGAGGTGTGTGAAGTCACAGAATGGAGGTGTGTGAACTCAGAATGGAGGAGTGTGAAGTCACAGAATTGAGGTGTGTGAAGTCATAGAATGGAGCTGTGTGAAGTCAGATTGGAGGTGTGTGAAGTCACAGAAAGGAGGTGTGTGAACTCAGAATGGAGGTGTGTGAAGTCACAGAATTGAGGTGTGTGAAGTCATAGAATGGAGGTGTGTGAAGTCATAGAATGGATGTGTGTGAAGTCATAATGGAGGTGTGTGAAGTCACAGAATTGAGGTGTGTGATGTCACAGAATGGAGGTGTGTGAAGTCATAGAATGGAGGTGTGTGAAGTCATAGAATGGATGTTTGTTAAGTAAGAATGAAGGTGTGTTACGTCATAGAATGGAGGTGTGTGAAGGCACAGAATGGAGGTGTGTCAAGTCATAGAATGGAGCTGTGTGAAGTCAGAATGGAGGTGTGTGAAGTCACAGAATGGATGTGTGTGAACTCAGACTGGAGGTGTGTGAAGTCACAGAATGGACGTGTGTCATGTCACAGAATGGAGGTGTGTGAACTCAGAATGGAGGTGTGTGAAGTCACAGAATCTAGACGTGTGAAATCATAGAATGGAGGTGTGTGAAGTCATAGAATGGAGATGTGTGAAGTCATAATGGAGGCGTGTGAAGTCACAGAATTGAGGTGTGTGAAGTCACAGAATGGAGGTGTGTGAAGTCCTAGAATGGAAGTGTGTGAAGTCAGAACGGAGGTGTGTGAACTCAGATTGGAGGTGTGATAAGTCACAATGGAGGTGCGTGAAGTTATATAATGGAGGTGTGTGAAGTCACAGAATGGAGGGGTGTGAACTCCTAGAAAGGAGGTGTGTGAAGTCACAGAATGAAGGTGCGTTAAGTCACACAATGGAGGTTTGTGAACTCAGAATGGAGGTGTGTGAAGTCACAGAATGGAGGTGTGGGAAGTCATAGAATGGAGTTGTGTGAAGTCACAGAATGGAGGTGTGTGAATTAATAGAATGGAGGTGTGAGAAATCATAGAATGGAGGTGTGTGAAGTCACAGAATGGAGGTGTGTGAAGTCAAAGAATGGAGGTGTGTGAAGTCACAGAATGGAGGTGTGTGAACTCACAATGGAGGTGTGTGAAGTCAGAGAATGGAGGTGTGTGGAGTCGTAGAATGGAATTGTGTGAAGTCATAGAATGGAGGTGTGTGAAGTGAGAATTGAGGTGTTTGAAGTCACGGAATTGAGGTGTGTGAAATCAGAATGGAGGTGTGTGAAGTCACAGAATAGCGGTTTGTGAAGTCATAGAATGGAGGTGTGTGAAGTCATAGAATGGATGTTTCTGAAGTAGAATGAAGGTGTGTGAACTTATAGAATGGAGGTGTGTGAAGTCAAAATGGAGGTGTGTGAACTCATAAAGTGGAGATGTGTGAAGTCATGGAATGGAGGTGTGTGAAGTCCAAGAATATAGGTGTGTGAAGTCAAACAATGGTGGTGTGTGAAGTCACAGAATGCAGGTGTGTTAAGTCAAAGAATGGAAGTGTGTGAAGTCAAAATGGAGGTGTGTGAAGTCACAGAATGGAGTTGTGTGAAGTCAGAGAATGAAGGTGTCTGAAGTCAGAATGCAGCTGTGTGAAGCCATAGAATGGAGGTGTGTGAAGTCAGAATGGAGGTGTGTGAACTCATAGAATGGAGTGTGTGAAGTCACAATGGGGGTGTGTGTAGTCATAGAATGGGGGTGTGTGAAGTCAAATTGGAGGTGTGTGAAATCACAGAATGGAGTTGTGTGAACTCATAGAATGGAGGTGTGTGAAGTCATGGAATGGAGGTGTGTGAAGTCAAAGAATGGAGGTGTGTGAAGTCAAACAATAAAGGTGTGTGAAGTCACAGAATGGAGGTGTGTGAACTCATAGAATGGAGGTGCATGAAGTCAAAGAATGGAGGTGTGTGAATTCATCGAATGGAGGTGTGTGAAGTCATGGAATGGAAGTGTGTGAAGTGAGATGTAATTGTGTGAAGTCATAGAATGGAGGTGTGTGAAGTCAGAATGGAGGTGTGTGAAGTCATAGAATGGAGGTGTGTGAAGTCAGAAAGGAGGTGTGTGAACTCATAGAATGGAGGTGTGTGAAGTCACAATGCAGGTGTGCGAGGTCATAGAATGGAGGTGTGAGGTCATAGTATGGAGGTGTGTGAAGTCACAGAATGGAGGTATGTGAAGTCATAGAATGGATGTTTGTTAAGTAAGAATGAAGGTATGTTAAGTCATAGAATGGAGGTGTGTGAAGGCACAGAATGGAGGTGTGTGAAGTCATAGAATGCAGCTGTGTGAACTCAGAATGGAGGTGTGTGAAGTCACAGAATGGAGGTGTGGGAAGTCAGAGAATGGAGCTGTGTGAAGTCAAATGGAGGTGTGCGAAGTCGCAGAATGGAGGTGTGTGAAGTCATAGAATGGAGGTGTGTGAAGTCATAGAATGGATGTGTGTGAAGACATAATGGAGGTGTGTGAAGTCACAGAATGGAGGTGTGGGAAGTCATAGAATTGAGCTGTGTGAAGTAAGATTGGAGGTGTGTGAAGTCACAGAATGGAGGTTTGTGAACTCAGAATGGAGGTGTGTGAAGTCACAGAACTGAGGTGTGTGAAGTCATAGAATGGAGGTGTGTGAAGTCAAAAAATGGATGTGGGTGAAGTCAAAATGGAGGTGTGTGAAGTCAGAGAATTGAGGTGCGTGAAGTCACAGAATGGAGGTGTGTGAAGTCATAGAATGGAGGTGTGTGAAGTCATAGAATGGAGGTGTGTGAAGTCATAGAATGGAGCTGTGTGAAGTCAGAATGGATTTGTGTGAAGTCACAGAATGGATGTGTGTGAACTCAGAAAGGAGGTGTGTGAAGTCACAGAATGGAGGTGTGTTTAGTCAGAATGGAGGTGTGTGAACTCAGAATGGAGGTGTGTGAAGTCACAGAATGGAGGTGTGTTAAGTCACAGAACGGAGGTGTTTGAACTCAGAATGGAGGTGTGTGAAGTCACAGAATGGAGGTGTGTGAAATCATAGAATGGAGGGCTGGGAAGTCAGAGAATGGAGCTGTGTGAAGTCAGAATGGAGGTGTGCGAAGTCACAGAATGGAGGTGTGTGAAGGCATAAAATGGAGGTGTGTGAAGTCATAGAATGGATGTGTGTGAAGTCATAATGGAGGTGTGTGAATTCACAGAATGGAGGTGTATGAAGTCATAGAATGGAGCTGTGTGAAGTCAGATTGGAGGTGTGTGAAGTCACAGAATGGAGGTGTGTTAAGTCACAGAACGGAGGTGTGTGAACTCAGAATGGAGGTGTGTGAAGTCACAGAATGAAGGTGTGTGAAGTCATAGAATGGAGCTGTGCGAAGTCAGATTGGAGGTGTGTGAAGTCACAGAATGGAGGTGTGAGAACTCAGAATGGAGGTGTGTGAAGTCACAGAACTGAGGTGTGTGACGTCATAGAATGGAGGTGTGTGAAGTCATAGAATGGATGTGTGTGAAGTCATAATGCAGGTGTGTGAAGTCATAGAATTGAGGTGCGTGAAGTCACAGAATGGAGGTGTGTGAAGTCATAGAATGGAGGTTTGTAAAGTCATAGAATGGAGGTGTGTGAAGTCATAGAATGGATGTTTGTTAAGTAAGAATGAAGGTGTGTTCAGTCATAGAATGGAGGTGTTTGAAGGCACAGAATGGAGGTGTGTGAAGTCATACAATGGAGCTGTGTGAAGTTAGAATGGAGGTGTGTGAAGTCACAGAATGGAGGTGTGTGAACTCAGAATGGAGGTGTGTGAAGTCGCAGAATGGAGGTGTGTTAAGTCACAGAATGGAGGTGTGTGAACTCAGAATGGAGGTGTGTGAAGTCACAGAATCTAGATGTGTGAAGTCATAGAATGGAGGTGTGTGAAGTCATAGAATGGAGGTATGTGAAGTCATAATGGAGGCGTGTGAAGTCACAGAATTGAGGTGTGTGAAGTCACAGAATGGAGGTGTGTGAAGTCATAGAATGGAAGTGTGTGAAGTTAGAACGGAGGTGTGTGAACTCAGATTGGAGGTGTGGGAAGTCACAATGGAGGTGTGTGAAGTTATAGAATGGAGGTGTGTGAAGTCACAGAATGGAGGGGTGTGAAGTCAGACTGGAGTTGTGTGAAGTCATAGAATGGAGGTGTGTGAACTCATAGAATGGAGGTGTGTGAAGTCACAGAATGAAGGTGCGTTAAGTCAGAATGGAAGTTTGTGAACTCAGAATGGAGGTGTGTGAAGTCACAGAATGGAGGTGTTGGAAGTCATAGAATGGAGTTGTGTGAAGTCACAGAATGGAGGTGTGTGAATTAATAGAATGGAGGTGTGAGGAATCATAGAATGGAGGTGTGTGAAGTCACAGAATGGAGGTGTGTGAAGTCAAAGAATGGAGGTGTGTGAAGTCACAGAATGGAGGTGTGTGAACTCACAATGGAGGTGTGTGAAGTCAAAGAATGGAGGTGTGTGAAGTCTTAGAATGGAATTGTGTGAAGTCATAGAAAGGAGGTGTGTGAAGTGAGAATTGAGGTGTGTGAAGTCACGGAATTGAGGTGTGTGAACTCAGAATGGAGGTGTGTGAAGTCACAGAATGGAGGTTTGTGAAATCATAGAATGGAGGTGTGTGAAGTCATAGAATGGATGTTTCTGAAGTAGAATGCAGGTGTGTGAAGTCATAGAATAGAGGTGTGTGAAGTCAAAATGGAGGTGTGTGAACTCATAAAATGGAGATGTGTGAAGTCATGGAATGGAGGTGTGTGAAATCCAAGAATATAGGTGTGTGACGTCAAACAATGTTGGTGTGTGAAGTCACAGAATGCAGGTGTGTTAAGTCAAAGAATGGAAGTGTGTGAAGTCAAAATGGAGGTGTGTGAAGTCACAGAATGGAGGTGTGTGAAGTCAGAGAATGAAGGTGTCTGAAGTCAGAATGCAGCTGTGTGAAGCCATAGAATAGATGTGTGTGAAGTCAGAATGGAGGTGTGTGAACTCATAGAATGGAGTGTGTGAAGTCACAATGGGGGTGTGTGAAGTCATAGAATGGGGGTGTGTGAAGTCAAATTGGAGGTGTGTGAAATCACAGAATGGAGGTGTGTCAACTCAGAAATGCGGTGAGTGAAGTCATAGAATGGAGGTGTGTGAATTCATAGAATGGAAGTGTGTGAAATCATAGAATGGAGGTGTGTGAAGTCAAAGAATTGAGGTTTGTGAAGTCAGAATGGAGGTGTGTGAAGTCAGGATGGAGGTGGGTGAAGTCACAGAATGGAGGTGTGGGAACTCAGAATGGAGGAGTGTGGTCACAGAACGGAGGTTTGTGAAGTCATAGAATGGAGGTGCGTGAAGTCATAGAATGGATGTTTCTGAAGTGAGAATGTAGGTGTATGAAGTCAAAGAATGGAGGTGTGTGAAGTCAAAATGCAGGTGTGTGAAGTCATGGAATGGAGGTGTGTGAAGTCAAAGAATGGAGGTGTGTGAAGTCAATAAAGGTGTGTGAAGTCACAGAATGGAGGTGTGTGAACTCATAGAATGGAGGTGCAAGAAGTCAAAGAATGGAGGTGTGTGAATTCATCGAATGGAGGTGTGTGAAGTCATGGAATGGAGGTGTGTGAAGTGAGATGGAGTTGTGTGAAGTCATAGATGGAGGTGTGTGAAGTCAGAATGGAGGTGTGTGAAGTCATAGAATGGAGGTGTGTGAAGTCAGAATGGAGGTGTGTGAACTCATAGAATGGAGGTGGTGTGTGAAGTCACAATGCAGGTGTGCGAGGTCATAGAATGGAGGTGTGTGAGGTCATAGAATGGAGGTGTGTGAAGTCACAGAATGGAGGTGTGTGAAGTCATAGAATGGATGTTTGTTAAGTAAGAATGAAGGTGTGTTAAGTCATAGAATGGAGGTGTGTGAAGGCACAGAATGGAGGTGTGTGAAGTCATAGAATGCAGCTGTGTGAAGTCAGAATGGAGGTGTGTGAAGTCACAGAATTGAGGTGTGGGAAGTCAGAGAATGGAGCTGTGTGAAGTCAGAATGGAGGTGTGCGAAGTCACAGAATGGAGGTGTGTGAAGTCATAGAATGGAGGTGTGTGAAGTCATAGAGTGGATGTGTGTGAAATCCTAATGGAGGTGTGTGAAGTCATAGAATGGAGCTGTGTGAAGTCAGATTGGAGGTGTGTGAAGTCACAGAATGGAGGTGTGTGAACTCAGAATGGAGGTGTGTGAAGTCACAGAACTGAGGTGTGTGAAGTCATAGAATGGAGGTTTGTGAAGTCATAATGGAGGTGTGTGAAGTCACAGAATTGAGGTGCCTGAAGTCACAGAATGGAGGTGTGTGAAGTCATAGAATGGAGGTGTGTGAAGTCATAGAATGGAGGTGTGTGAAGACATAGAATGGAGCTGTGTGAAGTCAGAATGGAGGTGTGTGAAGTCACAGAATGGATGTGTGTGAACTCAGAAAGGAGGTGTGTGAAGTCACAGAATGGAGGTGTGTTAAGTCACAGAATGGAGGTGTGTGAAGTCAAAGAATGAAGGTGTGTTAAGTCATAGAATGGAGGTGTGTGAAGTCATAGAATGGAGGTGTGTGAAGTCATAATGGAGGCGTGTGAAGTCACAAAACTGAGGTGTGTGAAGTCACAGAAAGGAGGTGTGTGAAGTCATAGAATGGAAGTGTGTGAAGTCAGAACGCAGGTGTGTGAACTCAGATTGGAGGTGTGGGAAGTCACAATGGACATGTGTAAAGTTATAGAATGGAGGTGTGTGAAGTCACAGAATGGAGGTGTGTGAAGTTATAGAATAGAGCTGTGTGAAGTCAGATTGGAGGTGTGTGAAGTCACAGAATGGAGGTGTGTTAAGTCACAGAATGGATGTGTGTGAACTCAGAAAAAAGGTGTGTGAAGTCACAGAATGGAGGTGTGTTAAGTCACAGAATGGAGGTGTGTGGACTCAGAATGGAGGTGTGTGAACTCAGAATTGAGGTGTGTGAAGTCACAGAATCTAGGCATGTGAAGTCATAGAATGATGGTGTGTGAAGTCATAGAATGGAGGTGTGTGAAGTCATAATGGAGGCGTGTGAAGTCACAGAATTGAGGTGTGTGAAGTCACAGAATGGAGGTGTGTGAAGTCATAGAATGGAAGTGGGTGAAGTCAGAACGGAGCTGTGTGAACTCAGATTGGAGTTGTGGGACTTCACAATGGAGGTGTGTGAAGTTATAGAATGGAGGTGTGTGAAGTCACAGAATGGAGGTGTGTGAAGTCATAGAATAGAGCTGTGTGAAGTCAGATTGGAGGTGTGTGAAGTCACAGAATGGAGGTGTGTGAACTCATAGAATGGAGGTTCATGAAGTCAAAGAATGGAGGTGTGTGAATTCATCGAATGAAGGTGTGTGAAGTCATGGAATGGAGGGGTGTGTAGTGAGATGGAGTTGTGTGAAATCATAGAATGGACGTGTGTGAAGTCAGAATGGAGGTGTGTGAAGTCAAAGAATGGAGGTGTGTGAAGTCAGAATGGAGGTGTGTGAACTCATAGAATGGAGGTGTGTAAAGTCACAATGCAGGTGTGCGAAGTCATAGAATGGAGGTGTGTGAGGTCATAGAATGGAGGTGTGTGAAGTCACAGAATGGAGGTGTGTGAAGTCATAGAATGGATGTTTGTTAAGTAAGAATGAAGGTGTGTTAAGTCATAGAATGGAGGTGTGTGAAGGCACAGAATGGAGGTGTGTGAAGTCATAGAATGCAGATGTGTGAAGTCAGAATGGATGTGTGTGAAGTCACAGAATGGAGGTGTGTGAACTCAGAATGGAGGTGTGTGAAGACACAGAATGGAGGTGCGTGAAGTCATAGAATGGAGGTGTGTGAAATCATAGAATGGAGGTGTGGGAAGTCAGAGAATGGAGCTGTGTGAAGTCAGAATGGAGGTGTGCGAAGTCACAAAATGGAGGTGTGTGAAGTCATAGATTGGAGGTGTGTGAAGTCATAGAATGGATGTGTTTGAAGTCATAATGCAGGTGTGTGAAGTCACAGAATGGAGGTGTGGGAAGTCAAAGAATGGAGCTGTGTGAAGTCAGATTGGAGGTGTGTGAAGTCACAGAATGGAGGTGTGTTAAGTCACAGAATGGAGGTGTTTGAACTCAGAATGGAGGTGTGTGAAGTCACACAATGGAGGTGTGTGAAATCATAGAATGGAGCTGTGTGAAGTCAGATTGGAGGTGTGTGAAGTCACAGAATTGAGGTGTGTGAACTCAAAATGGAGGTGTGTGAAGTCATAGAATGGAGCTGTGTGAAGTCAGATTGGAGTTGTGTGAAGTCACAGAATGGAGGTGTGTGAACTCAAAATGGAGGTGTGTGAAGTCACAGAACTGAGGTGTGTGAAGTCATAGAATGGAGGTGTGTGAAGTCATAGAATGGATGTGTGTGAAGTCATAATGGAGGTGTGTGAAGTCACAGAATTGAGGTACGTGAAGTCACAGAAAGGAGGTGTGTGAAGTCATAGAATAGAGGTGTGTGAAGTTATAGAATGGAGGTGTGTGAAGTCATAGAATGGAGCTGTGTGAAGTCAGAATGGAGGTGTGTGAAGCCACAGAATGGATGTGTGTGAACTCAGAAAGGAGGTGTGTGCAGTCACAGAATGGAGGTGTGTTTAGTCACAGAATGGAGTTGTGTGAACTCAGAATGGAGGTGTGTGAAGTCACAGAATCTAGGCGTGTGAAGACATAGAATGGAGGTGTGTGAAGTCATAGAATGGAGGTGTGTGAAGTCATAATGGAGGCGTGTGAAGTCATAGAATTGAGGTGTGTGAAGTCACAGAATAGAGGTGTGTGAAATCATAGAATGGCAGTGTGTGAAGTCAGAACGGAGGTGTGTGAACTCAGATTGGAGGTGTGGGAAGTCACAATGGAGGTGTGTGAAGTTATAGAATGGAGGTGTGTGAAGTCACAGAATGGAGGGGTGTGAACTCATAGAATGGAGGTGTGTGAAGTCACAGAATGAAGGTGCGTTAAGTCACAGAATGGAGGTTTGTGAACTCAGAACGGAGGTGTGTGAAGTCACAGAATGGAGGTGTGGAAAGTCATAGAATGGAGTTGTGTGAAGTCACAGAATGGGGGTGTGTGAATTAATAGAATGGAGGTGTGAGAAATGATAGAATGGAGGTGTGAGAAGTCACAGAATGGAGGTGTGTGAAGTCACAGAATGGAGGTGTGTGAAGTCACAGAATGGAGGTGTGTGAACTCACAATGGAGGTGTGTGAAGTCAAAGAATGGAGGTGTGTGAAGTCGTATAATGGAATTGTGTGAAGTAATAGAATGGAGGTGTGTGAAGTGAGAATTGAGGTGTGTGAAGTCATGGAATTGAGGTGTGTGAAGTCACAGAGTGGAGGTGTGTGAAATCACAGTATGGAGGTTTGTGAAGTCATAGAATGGAGGTGTGTAATGTCATAGAATGCATGTTTCTGAAGTAGAATGAAGGTGTGTGAAGTCATAGAATGGAGGTGTGTGAAGTCAAAATGGAGGTGTGTGAACTCATAAAATGGAGATGTGTGAAGTCATGGAATAGAGGTGTGTGAAGTCCAAGAATATAGGTGTATGAAATCAAACAATGGTGGTGTGTGAAGTCACAGAATGCAGGTGTGTTAAGTCAAAGAATGGAAGTGTGTGAAGTCAAAATTGAGGTGGGTGAAGTCACAGAATGGAGGTGTGTGAAGTCACAGAATGACGGTGTCTAAAGACAGAATGCAGCTGTGTGAAGCCATAGAATGGAGGTGTGTGAAGTCAGAATGGAGGTGTGTGAACTCATAGAATGGAGTGTGTGAAGTCACAATGGGGGTGTGTGAAGTCACAGAATGGAGGTGTGTTAAGTCACAGAATGGAGGTGTGTGAACTCCGAATGGAGGTGTGTGAAGTCACAGAATCTAGATGTGTGAAGTCATAGAATGGTTGTGTGTGAAGTCATAGAATGGACGTGTGTGAAGTCATAATGGAGGCGTGTGAAGTCACAGAATGGAGGGGTGTGAAGTCAAAGACTGGAGTTGTGTGAAGTCATAGAATGGAGGTGTGTGAACTCATAGAATGGAGGTGTGTGAAGTCACAGAATGAAGGTGCGTTAAGTCACAGAATGGAGGTTTGTGAACTCAGAATGGAGGTGTGTGAAGTCCCAGAATGGAGGTGTGGGAAGTCATAAAATGGAGTGGTGTGAAGTCACAGAATGGAGGTGTGTGAATCAATAGAATGGAGGTGTGAGAAATCATAGAATGGAGGTGTGTGAAGTCACAGAATGGAGGTGTGTGAAGTCACAGAATGGAGGTGTGTGAACTCACAATGGAGGTGTGTTAAGTCAAAGAATGGAGGTGTGTGAAGTCATAGAATGGAATTGTGTGAAGTCATAGAATGGAGGTGTGTGAAGTGAGAATTGAGGTGTGTGAAGTCATGGAATTGAGGTGTGTGAACTCAGAATGGAGGTGTGTGAAGTCACAGAATGGAGGTTTGTGAAGTCATAGAATGGAGGTGTGTGAAGTCATAGAATGGATGTTTCTGAAGTAGATGAAGGTGTGTGAACTCATAGAATGGAGGTGTGTGAAGTCAAAATGGAGGTGTGTGAACTCATAAAATGGAGATGTGTGAAGTCATGGAATGGAGGTGTGTGAAGTCCAAGAATATAGGTGTGTGAAGTCAAACAGTGGTGGTGTGTGAAGTCACAGAATGCAGGTGTGTTAAGTCAAAGAATGGAAGTGTGTGAAGTCAAAATGGAGGTGTGTGAAGTCACAGAATGGAGGTGTGTGAAGTCAGAGAATGAAGGTGTCTGAAGTCAGAATGTAGCTGTGTGAAGCCATAGAATAGAGTTGTGTGAAGTCAGAATGGAGGTGTGTGAAGTCAAAGAATGGAGGTGTGTGAATTCATCGAATGGAGGTGTGTGAAGTCATGGAATGGAGGTGTGTGAAGTGAGATGGAGTTGTGTGAAGTCATAGAATGGAGGTGTGTGAAGTCAGAATGGAGGTGTGTGAAGTCATAGAATGGAGGTGTGTGAACTCATAGAATGGAGGTGTGTGAAGTCACAATGCAGGTGTGCGAGGTCATAGAATGGAGGTGTGTGAGGTCATAGAATGGAGGTGTGTGAAGTCACAGAATGGAGGTGTGTGAAGACATAGAATGGATGTTTGTTAAGTAAGAATGAAGGTGTGTTAAGTCATAGAATGGAGGTGTGTGAAGGGACAGAATGGAGGTTTGTGAAGTCATAGAATGCAGCTGTGTGAAGTCAGAATGGAGGTGTGTGAAGTCACAGAATGGAGGTGTGGGAAGTCAGAGAATGGAGCTGTGTGAAGTCAGAATGGAGGTGTGCGAAGTCACAGAATGGAGGTGTGTGAAGTCATAGAATGGAGGTGTGTGAAGTAATAGAATGGATGTGTGTGATGTCATAATGGAGGTGTGTGAAGTCACAGAATGGAGGTGTGGGAAGTCATAGAATGGAGCTGTGTGAAGTCAGATTGGAGGTGTGTGAAGTCACAGAATGGAGGTGTGTTAAGTCACAGAACGGAGGTGTTTGAACTCAGAATGGAGGTGTGTGAAGTCACAGAATGGAGGTGTGTGAAGTCATAGAATGGAGCTGTGTGAAGTCAGATTGGAGGTGTGTGAAGTCACAGAATGGAGGTGTGTGAACTCAGAATGGAGGTGTGTGAAGTCACAGAACTGAGGTGTGTGAGGTCATAGAATGGAGGTGTGTGAAGTCATAATGGAGATGTGTGAATTCACAGAATTGAGGTACGTGAAGTCACAGAATGGAGGTGTGTGAAGTCATAGAATGGAGGTGTGTGAAGTCATAGAATGGAGGTGTGTGAAGTCATAGAATGGAACTGTGTGAAGTCAGAATGGAGGTGTGTGAAGTCACAGAATGGATGTGTGTGAACTCAGAAAGGAGGTGTGTGAAGTCACAGAATGGAGGTGTGTGAAGTCACAGAATGGAGGTGTGTGAACTCAGAATGGAGGTGTGTGAAGTCAAAGAATGAAGGTGTGTTAAGTCATAGAATGGAGGTGTGTGAAGTCATAGATTGGAGGTGTGTGAAGTCATAATGGAGGCGTGTGAAGTCACAAAACTGAGGTGTGTGAAGTCACAGAATGGAAGTGTGTGAAGTCATACAATGGAAGTGTGTGAAGTCAGAACGGAGGTGTGTGAACTCAGATTGGAGGTGTGGGAAGTCACAATGGAGGTGTGTGAAGTTATAGAATGGAGGTGTGTGAAGTCACAGAATGGAGGTGTGTGAAGTCATAGAATAGAGCTGTGTGAAGTCAGATTGGAGGTGTATGAAGTCACAGAATGGAGGTGTGTTAAGTCACAGAATGGATGTGTGTGAACTCAGAAAGGAGGTGTGTGAAGTCACAGAATGGAGGTGTGTTAAGTCACAGAATGGAGGTGTGTGAACTCAGAATGGAGGTGTGTGAAGTCACAGAATCTAGGCGTGTGAAGTCATAGAATGGAGGTGTGTGAAGTCATAGAATGGAGGTGTGTGAAGTCATAATGGAGGCGTGTGAAGTCACAGAATTGAGGTGTGTGAAGTCACAGAATGGAGGTGTGTGAAGTCATAGAATGGAAGTGTGAAGTCAGAACGGAGGTGTGTGAACTCAGATTGGAGGTGTGGGAAGTCACAATGGAGGTGGGTGAAGTTATAGAATGGAGGTGTGTGAAGTCACAGAATGGAGGTGTGTGAAGTCATAGAATAGAGCTGTGTGAAGTCAGATTGGAGGTGTGTGAAGTCACAGAATGGAGGTGTGTGAACTCAGAATGGAGGTTTTTGAAGTCACAGAATTGAGGTGTGTGAAGTCATAGAATGGAGCTGTGTGAAGTCATATTGGAGGTGTGTGAAGTCACAGAATGGAGGTGTGTGAACTCAGAATGGAGGTGTGTGAAGTCACAGAATTGAGGTGTGTGAAGTCATAGAATGGAGGTGTGTGAAGTCATAGAATGGATGTGTGTGAAGTCATAATGGAGGTGTGTGAAGTCACAGATTTGAGGTGTGTGAAGTCACAGAATGGAGGTGTGTGAACTCATAGAATGGAGTGTGTTAAGTCACAATGGGGGTGTGTGAAGTCATAGAATGGGGGTGTGTGAAGTCAAATTGGAGGTGTGTGAAATCACAGAATGGAGGTGTGTCAACTCAGAAATGAGGTGAGTGAAGTCATAGAATGGAGGTGTGTGAATTCATAGAATGGAAGTGTGTGAAATCATAGAATGGAAGTGTGTGAAGTCAAAGAATTGAGGTTTGTGAAGTCAGAATGGAGGTGTGTGAAGTCAGGATGGAGGTGGGTGAAGTCACAGAATGGAGGTGTGGGAACTCAGAATGGAGGTGTGTGGTCACAGAACGGAGGTTTGTGAAGTCATAGAATGGAGGTGCGTGAAGTCATAGAATGGATGTTTCTGAAGTGAGAATGTAGGTGTATGAAGTCAAAGAATGGAGGTGTATGAAGTCAAAATGGAGGTGTGTGAACTCATAAAACGGAGGTGTGTGAACTCATAGAATGGAGGTTTGTGAAGTCATGGAATGGAGGTGTGTGAAATCAAAGAATGGAGGTGTGTGAAGTCAAACAATAAAGGTGTGTGAAGTCACAGAATGGAGATGTGTGAACTCATAGAAGGGAGGTTCATGAAGTCAAAGAATGGAGGTGTGTGAATTCATCGAATGGAGCTGTGTGAAGTCATGGAATGGAGGTGTGTGAAGTGAGATAGAGTTGTGTGAAGTCATAGAATGGAGGTGTGTGAAGTCAGAATGGAGGTGTGTGAAGTCATAGAATGGAGGTGTGTGAAGTCAGAATGGAGGTGTGTGAACTCATAGAATGGAGGTGTGTGAAGTCACAATGGAGGTGTGCGAGGTCATAGAATGGAGGTGTGTGATCTCATAGAATGGAGGTGTGTGAAGTCACAGAATGGAGGTGTGTGAAGTCATAGAATGGATGTTTGTTAAGTAAGAATGAAGGTGTGTTAAGTCATAGAATGGAGGTGTGTGAAGGGACAGAATGGAGGTGTGTGAAGTCATAGAATGCAGCTGTGTGAAGTCAAAATGGAGGTGTGTGAAGTCACAGAATGGAGGTGTGTGAACTCAGAATGTAGGTGTGTGAAGTCACAGAATGGAGGTGTGTTAAGTCACAGAACGGAGGTGTTTGAACTCAGAATGGAGGTGTGTGAAGTCACAGAATGGAGGTGTGTGAAGTCATAGATTGGAGGTGTGTGAAATCATAGAATGGAGGTGTGGGAAGTCAGAGAATGGAGCTGTGTGAAGTCGGAATGGAGGTGTGCGAAGTCACAGAATGGAGGTGTGTGAGGTCATAGAATGGAGGTTTGTGAAATCATAGAATGGATGTGTGTGAAGTCATAATGGAGATGTGTGAAGTCACAGAATGGAGGTGTGGGAAGTCATAGAATGGAGCTGTGTGAAGTCAGATTGGAGGTGTGTGAAGTCACAGAATGGAGATGTGTTAAGTCACAGAACGGAGGTGTTTGAACTCAGAATGGAGGTGTGTGAAGTCACAGAATGGAGGTGTGTGAAGTCATAGAATGGAGCTGTGTGAAGTCAGATTGGACGTGTGTGAAGTCACAGAATGGAGGTATGTGAACTCAGAATGGAGGTGTGTGAAGTCACAGACCTGAGGTGTGTGAAGTCATAGAATGGAGGTGTGTGAAGTCATAAAATAGAGCTGTGTGAAGTGAGATTGGAGGTGTGTGAAGTCACAGAATTGAGGTGCGTGAAGTCACAGAATGGAGGTGTGTGAAGTCATAGAATGGAGGTGTGTGAAGTCATAGAATGGAGGTGTGTGAAGTGATAGAATGGAGCTGTGTGAAGTCAGAATGGAGGTGTGTGAAGTCACAGAATGGAGGTGTGTGAAGTCACAGAATGGAGGTGTGTGAAGTCATAATGGAAGCGTGTGAAGTCTCAGAATTGAGGTGTGTGAAGTCACAGAATGGAGGTGTGTGAAGTCATAGAATGGAAGGGTGTGAAGTCAGAACGGAGGTGTGTGAACTCAGATTGGAGGTGTGGGAAGTCATAATGGAGGTGTGTGAAGTTATAGAATGGAGGTGTGTGAAGTCACAGAATGGAGGGGTGTGAACTCATAGAATGGAGGTGTGTGAAGTCACAGAATCTAGGCGTGTGAAGTCATAATGGAGGCGTGTGCAGTCACAGAATTGAGGTGTGTGAAGTCACAGAATGGAGGTGTGTGAAGTCCTAGAATGGAAGTGTGTGAAGTCAGAACGGAGGTGTGTGAACTCAGATTGGAGGTGTGATAAGTCACAATGGAGGTGCGTGAAGTTATATAATGGAGGTGTGTGAAGTCACAGAATGGAGGGGTGTGAACTCCTAGAAAGGAGGTGTGTGAAGTCACAGAATGAAGGTGCGTTAAGTCACAAAATGGAGGTTTGTGAACTCAGAATGGAGGTGTGTGAAGTCACAGAATGGAGGTGTGGGAAGTCATAGAATGGAGTTGTGTGAAGTCACAGAATGGAGGTGTGTGAATTAATAGAATGGAGGTGTGAGAAATCATAGAATGGAGGTGTGTGAAGTCACAGAATGGAGGTGTGTGAAGTCAAAGAATGGAGGTGTGTGAAGTCACAGAATGGAGGTGTGTGAACTCACAATGGAGGTGTGTGAAGTCATAGAATGGAGTTGTGTGAAGTGAGAATTGAGGTGTGTGAAGTCACGGAATTGAGGTGTGTGAACTCAGAATGGAGGTGTGTGAAGTCACAGAATAGAGGTTTGTGAAGTCATAGAATGGAGGTGTGTGAAGTCATAGAATGGATGTTTCTGAAGTAGAATGAAGGTGTGTGAACTTATAGAATGGAGGTGTGTGAAGTCAAAATGGAGGTGTGTGAACTCATAAAATGGAGATGTGTGAAGTCATGGAATGGAGGTGTGTGAAGTCCAAGAATATAGGTGTGTGAAGTCAAACAATGGTGGTGTGTGAAGTCACAGAATGGAGGTGTGTGAACTCAGAATGGAGGTGTGTGAAGTCACAGAATTGAGGTGTGTGAAGTCATAGAATGGAGGTGTGTGAAGTCATAGAATGGATGTGTGTGAAGTCATAATGGAGGTGTGTGAAGTCACAGATTTGAGGTGTGTGAAGTCACAGAATGGAGGTGTGTGAACTCATAGAATGGAGTGTGTGAAGTCACAATGGGGGTGTGTGAAGTCATAGAATGGGGGTGTGTGAAGTCAAATTGGAGGTGTGTGAAATCACAGAATGGAGGTGTGTCAACTCAGAAATGAGGTGAGTGAAGTCATAGAATGGAGGTGTGTGAATTCCTAGAATGGAAGTGTGTGAAATCATAGAATGGAAGTGTGTGAAGTCAAAGAATTGAGGTTTGTGAAGTCAGAATGGAGGTGTGTGAAGTCAGGATGGAGGTGGGTGAAGTCACAGAATGGAGGTGTGGGAACTCAGAATGGAGGTGTGTGGTCACAGAACGGAGGTTTGTGAAGTCATAGAATGGAGGTGCGTGAAGTCATAGAATGGATGTTTCTGAAGTGAGAATGTAGGTGTATGAAGTCAAAGAATGGAGGTGTATGAAGTCAAAATGGAGGTGTGTGAACTCATAGAACGGAGGTGTGTGAACTCATAGAATGGAGGTTTGTGAAGTCATGGAATGGAGGTGTGTGAAGTCAAAGAATGGAGGTGTGTGAAGTCAAACAATAAAGGTGTGTGAAGTCACAGAATGGAGATGTGTGAACTCATAGAATGGAGGTTCATGAAGTCAAAGAATGGAGGTGTGTGAATTCATCGAATGGAGGTGTGTGAAGTCATGGAATGGAGGTGTGTGAAGTGAGATGGAGTTGTCTGAAGTCATAGAATGGAGGTGTGTGAAGTCAGAATGGAGGTGTGTGAAGTCATAGAATGGAGGTGTGTGAAGTCAGAATGGAGGTGTGTGAACTCATAGAATGGAGGTGTGTGAAGTCACAATGGAGGTGTGCGAGGTCATAGAATGGAGGTGTGTGAGATCATAGAATGGAGGTGTGTGAAGTCACAGAATGGAGGTGTGTGAAGTCATAGAATGGATGTTTGTTAAGTAAGAATGAAGGTGTGTTAAGTCATAGAATGGAGGTGTGTGAAGGGACAGAATGGAGGTGTGTGAAGTCATAGAATGCAGCTGTGTGAAGTCAAAATGGAGGTGTGTGAAGTCACAGAATGGAGGTGTGTGAACTCAGAATGTAGGTGTGTGAAGTCACAGAATGGAGGTGTGTTAAGTCACAGAACGGAGGTGTTTGAACTCAGAATGGAGGTGTCTGAAGTCACAGAATGGAGGTGTGTGAAGTCATAGATTGGAGGTGTGTGAAATCATAGAATGGAGGTGTGGGAAGTCAGAGAATGGAGCTGTGTGAAGTCGGAATGGAGGTGTGCGAAGTCACAGAATGGAGGTGTGTGAGGTCATAGAATGGAGGTTTGTGAAATCATAAAATGGATGTGTGTGAAGTCATAATGGAGATGTGTGAAGTCACAGAATGGAGGTGTGGGAAGTCATAGAATGGAGCTGTGTGAAGTCAGATTGGAGGTGTGTGAAGTCACAGAATGGAGATGTGTTAAGTCACAGAACGGAGGTGTCTGAACTCAGAATGGAGGTGTGTGAAGTCACAGAATGGAGGTGTGTGAAGTCATAGAATGGAGCTGTGTGAAGTCAGATTGGACGTGTGTGAAGTCACAGAATGGAGGTATGTGAACTCAGAATGGAGGTGTGTGAAGTCACAGACCTGAGGTGTGTGAAGTCATAGAATGGAGGTGTGTGAAGTCATAGAATGGATGTGTGTGAAGTCATATTGGAGGAGTGTGAAGTCACTGAATTGAGGTGCGTGAAGTCACAGAATGGAGGTGTGTAAAGTCATAGAATGGAGGTGTGTGAAGTCATAGAATGGAGGTGTGTGAAGTCATAGAATGGAGCTGTGTGAAGTCAGAATGGAGGTGTGTGAAGTCACAGAATGGAGGTGTGTTAAGTCACAGAATGGAGGTGTGTGAACTCAGAATGGAGTTGTGTGAAGTCACAGAATCTAGGCGTGTGAAGTCATAGAATGGAGGTGTGTGAAGTCATAGAATGGAGGTGTGTGAAGTCATAATGGAGGCGTGTGAAGTCACAGAATTGAGGTGTGTGAAGTCACAGAATGGAGGTGTGTGAAGTCATAGAATGGAAGTGTGTGAAGTCAGAACGGAGGTGTGTGAACTCAGATTGGAGGTGTGGGAAGTCACAATGGAGGTGTGTGAAGTTATAGAATGGAGGTGTGTGAAGTCACAGAATGGAGAGGTGTGAACTGATAGAATGGAGGTGTGTGAAGTCACAGAATCTAGGCGTGTGAAGTCATAGAATGGAGGTGTGTGAAGTCATAGAATGGAGGTGTGTGAAGTCATAATGGAGGCGTGTGAAGTCACAGAATTGAGGTGTGTGAAGTCACAGAATGGAGGTGTGTGAAGTCCTAGAATGGAAGTGTGTGAAGTCAGAACGGAGGTGTGTGAACTCAGATTGGAGGTGTGATAAGTCACAATGGAGGTGCGTGAAGTTATATAATGGAGGTGTGTGAAGTCACAGAATGGAGGGGTGTGAACTCCTAGAAAGGAGGTGTGTGAAGTCACAGAATGAAGGTGCGTTAAGTCACAAAATGGAGGTTTGTGAACTCAGAATGGAGGTGTGTGAAGTCACAGAATGGAGGTGTGGGAAGTCATAGAATGGAGTTGTGTGAAGTCACAGAATGGAGGTGTGAGAATTAATAGAATGGAGGTGTGAGAAATCATAGAATGGAGGTGTGTGAAGTCACAGAATGGAGGTGTGTGAAGTCAAAGAATGGAGGTGTGTGAAGTCACAGAATGGAGGTGTGTGAACTCACAATGGAGGTGTGTGAAGTCATAGAATGGAGTTGTGTGAAGTGAGAATTGAGGTGTGTGAAGTCACGAAATTGAGGTGTGTGAACTCAGAGTGGAGGTGTGTGAAGTCACAGAATAGAGGTTTGTGAAGTCATAGAATGGAGGTGTGTGAAGTCATAGAATGGATGTATCTGAAGTACAATGAAGGTGTGTGAACTTATAGAATGGAGGTGTGTGAAGTCAAAATGGAGGTGTGTGAACTCATAAAATGGAGATGTGTGCAAGTCATGGAATGGAGGTGTGTGAAGTCCAAGAATATAGGTGTGTGAAGTCAAACAATGGTGGTGTGTGAAGTCACAGAATGCAGGTGTGTTAAGTCAAAGAATGGAAGTGTGTGAAGTCAAAATGGAGGTGTGTGAAGTCACAGAATGGAGTTGTGTGAAGTCAGAGAATGAAGGTGTCTGAAGTCAGAATGCAGCTGTGTGAAGCTATAGAATGGAGGTGTGTGAAGTCAGAATGGAGGTGTGTGAACTCATAGAATGGATTGTGTGAAGTCACAATGGGGGTGTGTGAAGTCACAGAATGGGGGTGTGTGAAGTCAAATTGGAGGTGTGTGAAATCACAGAATGGAGGTGTGTCAATTCAGAAATGAGGTGAGTGAAGTCATAGAATGGAGGTGTGTGAATTCATAGAATGGAAGTGTGTGAAATCATAGAATGGAGGTGTGTGAAGTAAAAGAATTGAGGTTTGTGAAGTCAGAATGGAGGTGAGTGAAGTCAGGATGGAGGTGGGTGAACTCACAGAATGGAGGTGTGGGAACTCAGAATGGAGGTGTGTGGTCACAGAACGGAGGTTTGTGAACTCATAGAATGGAGGTGCGTGAACTCATAGAATGGAAGTTTCTGAAGTGAGAATGTAGGTGTATGAAGTCAAAGAATGGAGGTGTGTGAAGTCAAAATGGAGGGGTGTGAACTCATAGAATGGAGGTGTGTGAACTCATAGAATGGAGGTGTGTGAAGTCATGGAATGGAGGTGTGTGAAGTCAAAGAATGGAGGTGTGTGAAGACAAACAATAAAGGTGTGTGAAGTCACAGAATGGAGGTGTGTGAACTCATAGAATGGAGGTGCATGAAGTCAAAGAATGGAGGTGTGTGAATTCATCGAATGGAGGTGTGTGAAGTCATGGAATGGAGGTGTGTGAAGTGAGATGGAGTTGTGTGAAGTCATAGAATGGAGGTGTGTGAAGTCAGAATGTAGGTGTGTGAAGTCATGGAATGGAGGTGTGCGAAGTCAGAATGGAGGTGTGTGAACTCATCGAATGGAGGTGTGTGAAGTCACAATGCAGGTGTGCGAAGTCATAGAATGGAGGTGTGTGAGGTCATAGAATGGAGGTGTGTGAAGTCACAGAATGGAGGTGTGTGAAGTCATAGAATGGATGTTTGTTAAGTAAGAATGAAGGTGTGTTAAGTCATAGAATGGAGGTGTGTGAAGGCACAGAATGGAGGTGTGTGAAGTCATAGAATGGAGCTGTGTGAAGTCAGAATGGAGGTGTGTGAAGTCACAGAATGGAGGTGTGTGAACTCAGAATGGAGGTGTGTGAAGTCACAGAATGGAGGTGTGTTAAGTCACAGAACAGAGGTGTTTGAACTCAGAATGGAGGTGTGTGAAGTCACAGAATGTTGGTGTGGGAAATCATAGAATGGAGGTGTGGGAAGTCAGAGAATGGAGCTGTGTGAAGTCAGAATGGAGGTGTGCGAAGTCACAGAATGGAGGTGTGTGAAGTCATAGAATGGAGGTGTGTGAAGTCATAGAATGGATGTGTGTGAAGTCATAATGGAGGTGTGTGAAGTCACAGAATGGAGGTGTGTGAAGTCATAGAATGGAGCTGTGTGAAGTCAGATAGGAGGTGTGTGAAGTCACAGAATGGAGGTGTGTTAAGTCACAGAACAGAGGTGTTTGAACTCAGAATGGAGGTGTGTGAAGTCACAGAATGGAGGTGTGTGAAGTCATAGAATGGAGCTGTGTGAAGTCAGATTGGAGGTGTGTGAAGTCACAGAATGGAGGTGTGTGAACTCAGAATGGAGGTGTGTGAAGTCACAGAACTGAGGTGTGTGAAGTCATAGAATGGAGGTGTGTGAAATCATAGAATGGATGTGTGTGAAGTCATAATGGAGGTGTGTGAAGTCACAGAATTGAGGTGCGTGAAGTCACAGAATGGAGGTGTGTGATGTCATAGAATGGAGGTGTGTGAAGTCATAGAATGGAGGTGTGTGAAGTCATAGAATGGATGTTTGTTAAGAATGAAGGTGTGTTAAGTCATAGAATGGAGGTGTGTGAAGGCACAGAATGGAAGTGTGTGAAGTCATAGAATGGAGCTGTGTGAAGTTAGAATGGAGGTGTGTGAAGTCACAGAATGGAGGTGTGTGAACTCAGAATGGAGGTGTGTGAAGTCACAGAATGGAGGTGTGTTAAGTCACAGAACAGAGGTGTTTGAACTCAGAATGGAGGTGTGTGAAGTCACAGAATGGAGGTGTGTGAAATCATAGAATGGAGGTGTGGGAAGTCAGAGAATGGAGCTGTGTGAAGTCAGAATGGAGGTGTGCGAAGTCACAGAATGGAGGTGTGTGAAGTCATAGAATGGAGGTTTGTGAAGTCATAGAATGGATGTGTGTGAAGTCATAATGGAGGTGTGTGAAGTCACAGAATGGAGGTGTGTGAAGTCAAAGAATGGAGCTGTGTGAAGTCAGATTGGAGGTGTGTGAAGTCACAGAATGGAGGTGTGTTAAGTCACAGAACAGAGGTGTTTGAACTCAGAATGGAGGTGTGTGAAGTCACAGAATGGAGGTGTGTGAAGTCATAGAATGGAGCTGTGTGAAGTCAGATTGGAGGTGTGTGAAGTCACAGAATGGAGGTGTGTGAACTCAGAATGGTGGTGTGTGAAGTCACAGAACTGAGGTGTGTGAAGTCATAGAATGCAGGTGTGTGAAATCATAGAATGGATGTGTGTGAAGTCATAATGGAGGTTTGTGAAGTCACAGAATTGAGGTGCGTGAAGTCACAGAATGGAGGTGTGTGATGTCATAGAATGGAGCTGTGTGAAGTCAGATTGGAGGTGTGTGAAGTCACAGAATGGAGGTGTGTTATGTCACAGAACAGAGGTGTTTGAACTCAGAATGGAGGTGTGTGAAGTCACAGAATGGAGGTGTGTGAAGTCATAGAATGGAGCTGTGTGAAGTCAGATTGGAGGTGTGTGAAGTCACAGAATGGAGGTGTGTGAACTCAGAATGGTGGTGTGTGAAGTCACAGAACTGAGGTGTGTGAAGTCATAGAATGCAGGTGTGTGAAATCATAGAATGGATGTGTGTGAAGTCATAATGGAGGTTTGTGAAGTCACAGAATTGAGGTGCGTGAAGTCACAGAATGGAGGTGTGTGATGTCATAGAATGGAGGTGTGTGAAGTCATAGAATGGAGGTGTGTGAAGTCATAGAATGGATGTTTGTTAAGAATGAAGGTGTGTTAAGTCATAGAATGTAGGTGTGTGAAGGCACAGAATGGAGGTGTGTGAAGTCACAGAACGGAGGTGTGTGAACTCACAATGGAGGTGTGTGAAGTCAAAGAATGGAGGTGTGTGAAGTCATAGAATGGAATTGTGTGAAGTCATAGAATGGAGGTGTGTGAAGTCATAGAATGGAGGTGTGTGAAGTCATAATGGAGGCGTGTGAACTCACAGAATTGAGGTGTGTGAAGTCACAGAATGGAGGTGTGTGAAGTCATAGAATGGAAGTGTGTGAAGTCAGAACGGAGGTGTGTGAACTCAGATTGGAGGTGTGGGAAGTCAAAATGGAGGTGTGTGAAGTTATAGAATGGAGGTGTGTGAAGTCACAGAATGGAGGTGTGTGAAGTCACAGAATGGAGGTGTGTGAACTCACAATGGAGGTGTGTGAAGTCAAAGAATGGAGGTGTGTGAAGTCATAGAATGGAATTGTGTGAAGTCATAGAATGGAGGTGTGTGAAGTGAGAATTGAGGTGTGTGAAGTCACGGAATTGAGGTGTGTGAACTCAGAATGGAGGTGTGTGAAATCACAGAATGGAGGGTTGTGAAGTCATAGAACGGAGGTGTGTGAAGTCAAAATGGAGGTGTGTGAACTCATAAAATGGAGACGTGTGAAGTCATGGAATGGAGGTGTGTGAAGTCCAAGAATATAGGTGTGTGAAGTCAAACAATGGTGGTGTGTGAAGTCACAGAATGCAGGTGTGTTAAGTCAAAGAATGGAAGTGTGTGAAGTCAAAATGGAGGTGTGTGAAGTCACAGAATGGAGGTGTGTGAAGTCAGAGAATGAACGTGTCTGAAGTCAGAATGCAGCTGTGTTAATCCATAGAATGGAGGTGTGTGAAGTCAGAATGGAGGTGTGTGAACTCATAGAATGGAGTGTGTGAAGTCACAATGGGGGTGTGTGTAGTCATAGAATGGGGGTGTGTGAAGTCAAATTGGAGGTGTGTGAAATCACAGAATGGAGGTGTGTCAACTCAGAAATGAGGTGAGTGAAGTCATAGAATGGAGGTGTGTGAATTCATAGAATGGAAGTGTGTGAAATCACAGAATGGAGGTGTGTGAAGTCAAAGAATTGAGGTTTGTGAAGTCAGAATGGAGGTGTGTGAAGTCAGGATGGAGGTGGGTGAAGTCACAGAATGGAGGTGTGGGAAATCAGAATGGAGGTGTGTGGTCACAGAACGGAGGTTTGTGAAGTCATAGAATGGAGGTGCGTGAAGTCATAGAATGGATGTTTCTGAAGTGAGAATGTAGGTGTATGAAGTCAAAGAATGGAGGTGTGTGAAGTCAAAATGCATGTGTGTGAACTCATAGAATGGAGGTGTGTGAACTCATAGAATGAAGGTGTGTGAAATCACAGAATGGAGGTGTGTGAAGTCACAGAATGAATGTGTTTGAAGTCAAAATTGTGGTGTGTGAAGTCACAAATGGAGGTGTCTGAAGTCAGAATGCAGCTGTGTGAAGTCAGAGAATGGAGGTGTGTGATGTCAGAATGGAGGTGTGTGAACTCATAAAATGGAGTGTGTGAAGTCACAATGGGGGTGTGTGATGTCATAGAATGGGGGTGTGTGAAGTCAAATTGGGGGTGTGTGAAATCACAGAATAGAGGTGTGTCAACTCAGAAATGAGGAGTGTGAAGTCATAGAATGGAAGTGCGTGAAGTCATAGAATGGATGTGTCTGAAGTAAGAATGAAGGTGTGTGAACTCAGAGAATGGAGGTGTGTGAAATCAAAATGGAGGTGTGTGAACTCATAGAATGGAGGTGTGTGAACTCATAGAATGGAGGTGTGTGAAGTCATGGAATGGAGGTGTGTGAAGTCCAAGAATGGAGGTGTGTGAAGTCAAACAATAAAGGTGTGTGAAGTCACAGAATGGATGTGTTTGAAATAAAAGAATGGAGGTGTGTGAAGTCAAAAAGGTGTTGTGTAGAGTCACAAATGGAGGTGTGTGAACTCACAGAATGGAGGTGTGTGAAGTCAAAGAATGGAGGTGTGTGAAGTCATCCAATGGAGGTGTGTGAAGTCATGGAATGGAGGTGTGTGAAGGCACAGAATGGAGGTGTGTGAAGTCATAGAATGGAGCTGTGTGAAGTCAGATTGGAGGTGTGTAAAGTCACAGAATGGAGGTGTGTGAACTCAGAATGGAGGTGTGTGAAGTCACAGAATGGAGGTGTGTGAAGTCATAGAATGGATGTGTGTGAAGTCATAATGGAGGTGTGTGAAGTCACAGAATTGAGGTTTGTGAAGTCAGAGAATGGAGGTGTGTGAAGTCATAGAATGGAGGTGTGTGAAGTCATAGGATGGAGGTGTGTGAAGTCATAGAATGGATGGTTGTTAAGTAAGAATGAAGCTGTGTTAAGTCATAGAATGGAGGTGTGCGAAGGCACAAATGGAGGTGTGTAAAGTCATAGAATGGAGCTATGTGAAGTCAGAGTGGAGGTGTGTGAAGTCACAGAATGGAGGTGTGTGAACTCAGAATGGAGGTGTGTGAAGTCACAGAATGGAGGTGTGTTAAGTCACAGAACAGAGGTGTTTGAACTCAGAATGGAGGTGTGTGAAGTCACAGAATGGAGGTGTGTGAAGTCATAGAACGGAGGTGTGTGAAGTCATAGAATGGATGTGTGTGAAGTCATAATGGAGGTGTGTGAAGGCACAGAATGGAGGTGGGTGAAGTCATAAAATAGAGCTGTGTGAAGTGAGATTGGAGGTGTGTGAAGTCACAGAATGGAGGTGTGTGAACTCAGAATGGAGGTGTGTGAAGTCACAGAATTGAGGTGTGTGAAGTCATAGAATGGAGCTGTGTGAAGTCAGATTGGAGGTGTGTGAAGTCACAGAAAGGAGGTGTGTGAACTCAGAATGGAGGTGTGTGAAGTCACAGAATTGAGGTGTGTGAAGTCATAGAATGGAGGTGTGTGAAGTCATAGAATGGATGTGTGTGAAGTCATAATGGAGGTGTGTGAAGTCACAGAATTGAGGTGTGTGAAGTCACAGAATGGAGGTGTGTGAAGTCATAGAATGGAGGTGTGTGAAGTCATAGAATGGAGGTGTGTGAAGTCATAGAATGGATGTTTGTTAAGTAAGAATGAAGGTGTGTTACGTCATAGAATGGAGGTGTGTGAAGGCACAGAATGGAGGTGTGTCAAGTCATAGAATGGAGCTGTGTGAAGTCAGAATGGAGGTGTGTGAAGTCACAGAATGGATGTGTGTGAACTCAGAATGGAGGTGTGTGAAGTCACACAATGGACGTGTGTGATGTCACAGAATGGAGGTGTGTGAACTCAGAATGGAGGTGTGTGAAGTCACAGAATGGAGGTGCGTGAAGTCATAGAATGGAGGTGTGTGAAGTCATAGAATGGAGATGTGTGAAGTCATAATGGAGGCGTGTGAAGTCACAGAATTGAGGTGTGTGTGAAGTCACAGAATGGAGGTGTGTGAACTCAGAATGGAGGTGTGATAAGTCACAATGGAGGTGCGTGAAGTTATATAATGGAGGTGTGTGAAGTCACAGAATGGAGGGGTGTGAACTCCTAGAAAGGAGGTGTGTGAAGTCACAGAATGAAGGTGCGTTAAGTCACACAATGGAGGTTTGTGAACTCAGAATGTAGGTGTGTGAAGTCACAGAATGGAGGTGTCGGAAGTCATAGAATGGAGTTGTGTGAAGTCACAGAATGGAGGTGTGTGAATTAATAGAATGGAGGTGTGAGAAATCATAGAATGGAGGTGTGTGAAGTCACAGAATGGAGGTGTGTGAAGTCAGGATGGAGGTGGGTGAACTCACAGAATGGAGGTGTGGGAACTCAGAATGGAGGTGTGTGGTCACAGAACGGAGGTTTGTGAACTCAGAGAATGGAGGTGCGTGAAGTCATAGAATGGAAGTTTCTGAAGTGAGAATGTAGGTGTATGAAGTCAAAGAATGGAGGTGTGTGAAGTCAAAATGGAGGGGTGTGAACTCATAGAATGGAGGTGTGTGAACTCATAGAATGGAAGGGTGTGAAGTCATGGAATGGAGGTGTGTGAAGTCAAAGAATGGAGGTGTGTGAAGTCAAACAATAAAGGTGTGTGAAGTCACAGAATGGAGGTGTGTGAACTCATAGAATGGAGGTGCATGAAGTCATAGAATGGAGGTGTGTGAATTCATCGAATGGAGGTGTGTGAAGTCATGGAATGGAGGTGTGTGAAGTGAGATGGAGTTGTGTGAAGTCATAGAATGGAGGTGTGTGAAGTCAGAATGTAGGTGTGTGAAGTCATGGAATGGAGGTGTGTGAAGTCAGAATGGAGGTGTGTGAACTCATCGAATGGAGGTGTGTGAAGTCACAATGCAGGTGTGCGAAGTCATAGAATGGAGGTGTGTGAGGTCATAGAATGGAGGTGTGTGAAGTCACAGAATGGAGGTGTGTGAAGTCATAGAATGGATGTTTGTTAAGTAAGAATGAAGGTGTGTTAAGTCATAGAATGGAGGTGTGTGATGGCACAGAATGGAGGTGTGTGAAGACATAGAATGGAGCTGTGTGAAGTCAGAATGGAGGTGTGTGAAGTCAAAGAATGGAGGTGTGTGAACTCAGAATGGAGGTGTGTGAAGTCACAGAATGGAGGTGTGTAAAGTCACAGAACAGAGGTGTTTGAACTCAGAATGGAGGTGTGTGAAGTCACAGAATGGAGGTGTGTGAAATCATAGAATGGAGGTTTGGGAAGTCAGAGAATGGAGCTGTGTGAAGTCAGAATGGAGGTGTGCGAAGTCACAGAATGGAGGTGTGTGAAGTCATAGAATGGAGGTGTGTGAAGTCATAGAATGGATGTGTGTGAAGTCATAATAGAGGTGTGTGAAGTCACACAATGGAGGTGTATGAAGTCATAGAATGGAGCTGTGTGAAGTCAGATTGGAGGTGTGTGAAGTCACAGAATGGAGGTGTGTTAAGTCACAGAACAGAGGTGTTTGAACTCAGAATGGAGGTGTGTGAAGTCACAGAATGGAGGTGTGTGAAGTCATAGAATGGAGCTGTGTGAAGTCAGATTGGAGGTGTGTGAAGTCACAGAATGGAGGTGTGTGAACTCAGAATGGAGGTGTGTGAAGTCACAGAACTGAGGTGTGTGAAGTCATAGAATGGAGGTGTGTGAAGTCATAGAATGGATGTGTGTGAAGTCATAATGGAGGTGTGTGAAGTCACAGAATTGAGGTGCTTGAAGTCACAGAATGGAGGTGTGTGATGTCATAGAATGGAGGTGTGTGCAGTCATAGAATGGAGGTGTGTGAAGTCATAGAATGGATGTGTGTGAAGTCATAATGGAGGTGTGTGAAGTCACAGAATTGAGGTGCTTGAAGTCACAGAATGGAGGTGTGTGATGTCATAGAATGGAGGTTTGTGAAGTCATAGAACGGAGGTGTGTGAAGTCAAAATGGAGGTGTGTGAACTCATAAAATGGAGACGTGTGAAGTCATGGAATGGAGGTGTGTGAAGTCCAAGAATATAGGTGTGTGAAGTCAAACAATGGTGGTGTGTGAAGTCACAGAATGCAGGTGTGTTAAGTAAAAGAATGGAAGTGTGTGAATTCAAAATGGAGGTGTGTGAAGTCACAGAATGGAGGTGTGTGAAGTCAGAGAATGAAGGTGTCTGAAGTCAGAATGCAGCTGTGTGAAGCCATAGAATGGAGGTGTGTGAAGTCAGAATGGAGGTGTGTGAACTCATAGAATGGAGTGTGTGAAGTCACAATGGGGGTGTGTGTAGTCATAGAATGGGGGTGTGTGAAGTCAAATTGGAGGTGTGTGAAATCACAGAATGGAGGTGTGTCAACTCAGAAATGAGGTGAGTGAAGTCATAGAATGGAGGTGTGTGAATTCATAGAATGGAAGTGTGTGAAATCACAGAATGGAGGTGTGTGAAGTCAAAGAATTGAGGTTTGTGAAGTCAGAATGGAGGTGTGTGAAGTCAGGATGGAGGTGGGTGAAGTCACAGAATGGAGGTGTGGGAAATCAGAATGGAGGTGTGTGGTCACAGAACGGAGGTTTGTGAAGTCATAGAATGGAGGTGCGTGAAGTCATAGAATGGATGTTTCTGAAGTGAGAATGTAGGTGTATGAAGTCAAAGAATGGAGGTGTGTGAAGTCAAAATGCAGGTGTGTGAACTCATAGAATGGAGGTGTGTGAACTCATAGAATGGAGGTGTGTGAAGTCATGGAATGGAGGTGTGTGAAGTCAAAGAATGGAGGTGTGTGAAGTCAAACAATAAAGGTGTGTGAAGTCACAGAATGGAGGTGTGTGAACTCATAGAATGGAGGTGCATGAAGTCAAAGAATGGAGGTGTGTGAATTCATCGAATGGAGGTGTGTGAAGTCATGGAATGGAAGTGTGTGAAGTGAGATGGAGTTGTGTGAAGTCATAGAATGGAGGTGTGTGAAGTCAGAATGGAGGTGTGTGAAGTAATAGAATGGAGGTGTGTGAAGTCAGAAAGGAGGTGTGTGAACTCATAGAATGGAGGTGTGTGAAGTCACAATGCAGGTGTGCGAGGTCATAGAATGGAGGTGTGTGAGGTCATAGAATGGAGGTGTGTGAAGTCACAGAATGGAGGTATGTGAAGTCATAGAATGGATGTTTGTTAAGTAAGAATGAAGGTATGTTAAGTCATAGAATGGAGGTGTGTGAAGGCACAGAATGGAGGTGTGTGAAGTCATAGAATGCAGCTGTGTGAAGTCAGAATGGAGGTTTGTGAAGTCACAGAATGGAGGTGTGGGAAGTCCGAGAATGGAGCTGTGTGAAGTCAAATGGAGGTGTGCGAAGTCACAGAATGGAGGTGTGTGAAGTCATAGAATGGAGGTGTGTGAAGTCATAGAATGGATGTGTGTGAAGACATAATGGAGGTGTGTGAAGTCACAGAATGGAGGTGTGGGAAGTCATAGAATTGAGCTGTGTGAAGTAAGATTGGAGGTGTGTGAAGTCACAGAATGGAGGTGTGTGAACTCAGAGTGGAGGTGTGTGAAGTCACAGAACTGAGGTGTGTGAAGTCATAGAATGGAGGTGTGTGAAGTCAAAAAATGGATGTGGGTGAAGTCAAAATGGAGGTGTGTGAAGTCAGAGAATTGAGGTGCGTGAAGTCACAGAATGGAGGTGTGTGAAGTCATAGAATGGAGGTGTGTGAAGTCATAGAATGGAGGTGTGTGAAGTCATAGAATGGAGCTGTGTGAAGTCAGAATGGATTTGTGTCAAGTCACAGAATGGATGTGTGTGAACTCAGAAAGGAGGTGTGTGAAGTCACAGAATGGAGGTGTGTTTAGTCAGAATGGAGGTGCGTGAACTCAGAATGGAGGTGTGTGAAGTCAAAGAATGAAGGTGTGTTAAGTCATAGAATGTAGGTGTGTGAAGTCAAATTGGAGGTGTGTGAAATCACAGAATAGAGGTGTGTCAACACAGAAATGAGGTGAGTGAAGTCATAGAATGGAGGTGTGTGAATTCATAGAATGGAAGTGTGTGAAATCATAGAATGGAGCTGTGTGACGTCAAAGAATTGAGGTTTGTTTAGTCAGAATGGAGGTGTGTGAAGTCAGGATGGAGGTGGGTGAAGTCACAGAATGGAGGTGTGGGAACTCAGAATGGAGGAGTGTGGTCACAGAACGGAGGTTTGTGAAGTCATAGAATGGAGGTGCGTGAAGTCATAGAATGGATGTTTCTGAAGTGAGAATGTAGGTGTATGAAGTCAAAGAATGGAGGTGTGTGAAGTCAAAATGGAGGTGTGTGAACTCATAGAATGGAGGTGTGTGAACTTATAGAATGGAGGTGTGTGAAGTCATGGAATGGAGGTGTGTGAAGTCAAAGAATGGAGGTGTGTGAAGTCAAACAATAAAGGTGTGTGAAGTCACAGAATGGAGGTGTGTGAACTTATAGAATGGAGGTGCATGAAGTCAAAGAATGGAGGTGTGTGAATTCATCGAATGGAGGTGTGTGAAGTCATGGAATGGAGGTGTGTGAAGTGAGATGGAGGTGTGTGAAGTCATAGAACGGAGGTGTGTGAAATCAGAATGGAGGTGTGTGAAGTCATAGAATGGAGGTGTGTGAAGTCAGAATGGAGGTGTGTGAACTCATAGAATGGAGGTGTGTGAAGTCACAATGCAGGTGTGCGAAGTCATTGAATGGAGGTGTGTGAGGTCATAGAATGGAGGTGTGGGAAGTCACAGAATGGAGGTGTGTGAAGTCAAAATGGAGGTGTGTGAACTCATAGAATGGAGGTGTGTGAACTCATAGAATGGAAGTGTGTGTAGCCATGGAATGGAGGTGTGTATAGTCAAAGAATGGAGGTGTGAAGTCAAACAATAAAGGTGTGTGAAGTCACAGAATGGAGGTGTGTGAAGTCACAGAATGAAGGTGCGTTAAGTCACAGAATGGAAGTTTGTGAACTCAGAATGGAGGTGTGTGAAGTCACAGAATGGAGGTGTGTGAATTAATAGAATGGAGGTGTGAGGAATCATAGAATGGAGGTGTGTGAAGTCACAGAATGGAGGTGTGGGAAGTCACAGAATGGAGGTGTGTGAAGTCACAGAATGGAGGTGTGTGAACTCACAATGGAGGTGTGTGAAGTCAAAGAATGGAGGTGTGTGAAGTCATAGAATGGAATTGTGTGAAGTCATAGAAAGGAGGTGTGTGAAGTGAGAATTGAGGTGTGTGAAGTCACGGAATTGAGGTGTGTGAACTCAGAATGGAGGTGTGTGAAGTCACAGAATGGAGGTTTGTGAAGTCATAGAATGGAGGTGTGTGAAGTCATAGAATGGATGTTTCTGAAGTAGAATGAAGGTGTGTGAAGTCATAGAATAGAGGTGTGTGAAGTCAAAATGGAGGTGTGTGAACTCATAAAATGGAGATGTGTGAAGTCATGGAATGGAGGTGTGTGAAATCCAAGAATATAGGTGTGTGACGTCAAACAATGTTGGTGTGTGAAGTCACAGAATGCAGGTGTGTTAAGTCAAAGAATGGAAGTGTGTGAAGTCAAAATGGAGGTGTGTGAAGTCACAGAATGGAGGTGTGTGAAGTCAGAGAATGAAGGTGTCTGAAGTCAGAATGAAGCTGTGTGAAGCCATAGAATAGAGGTGTGTGAAGTCAGAATGGAGGTGTGTGAACTCATAGAATGGAGTGTGTGAAGTCACAATGGGGGTGTGTGAAGTCATAGAATGGGGGTGTGTGAAGTCAAATTGGAGGTGTGTGAAATCGCAGAATGGAGGTGTGTCAACTCAGAAATGCGGTGAGTGAAGTCATAGAATGGAGGTGTGTGAATTCATAGAATGGAAGTGTGTGAAATCATAGAATGGAGGTGTGTGAAGTCAAAGAATTGAGGTTTGTGAAGTCAGAATGGAGGTGTGTGAAGTCAGGATGGAGGTGGGTGAAGTCACAGAATGGAGGTGTGGAAACTCAGAATGGAGGAGTGTGGTCACAGAACGGAGGTTTGTGAAGTCATAGAATGGAGGTGCGTGAAGTCATAGAATGGATGTTTCTGAAGTGAGAATGCAGGTGTATGAAGTCAAAGAATGGAGGTGTGTGAAGTCAAAATGCAGGTGTATGAACTCATAGAATGGAGGTGTGTGAACTCATAGAATGGAGGTGTATGAAGTCATGGAATGGAGGTGTGTGAAGTCAAAGAATGGAGGTGTGTGAAGTCAAACAATAAAGGTGTGTGAAGTCACAGAATGGAGGTGTGTGAACTCATAGAATGGAGGTGCAAGAAGTCAAAGAATGGAGGTGTGTGAATTCATCGAATGGAGGTGTGTGAAGTCATGGAATGGAGGTGTGTGAAGTGAGATGGAGTTGTGTGAAGTCATAGATGGAGGTGTGTGAAGTCAGAATGGAGGTGTGTGAAGTCATAGAATGGAATTGTGTGAAGTCATAGAAAGGAGGTGTGTGAAGTGAGAATTGAGGTGTGTGAAGTCACGGAATTGAGGTGTGTGAACTCAGAATGGAGGTGTGTGAAGTCACAGAATGGAGGTTTGTGAAGTCATAGAATGGAGGTGTGTGAAGTCATAGAATGGATGTTTCTGAAGTAGAATGAAGGTGTGTGAAGTCATAGAATAGAGGTGTGTGAAGTCAAAATGGAGGTGTGTGAACTCATAAAATGGAGATGTGTGAAGTCATGGAATGGAGGTGTGTGAAATCCAAGAATATAGGTGTGTGACGTCAAACAATGTTGGTGTGTGAAGTCACAGAATGCAGGTGTGTTAAGTCAAAGAATGGAAGTGTGTGAAGTCAAAATGGAGGTGTGTGAAGTCACAGAATGGAGGTGTGTGAAGTCAGAGAATGAAGGTGTCTGAAGTCAGAATGCAGCTGTGTGAAGCCATAGAATAGAGGTGTGTGAAGTCAGAATGGAGGTGTGTGAACTCATAGAATGGAGTGTGTGAAGTCACAATGGGGGTGTGTGAAGTCATAGAATGGGGGTGTGTGAAGTCAAATTGGAGGTGTGTGAAATCGCAGAATGGAGGTGTGTCAACTCAGAAATGCGGTGAGTGAAGTCATAGAATGGAGGTGTGTGAATTCATAGAATGGAAGTGTGTGAAATCATAGAATGGAGGTGTGTGAAGTCAAAGAATTGAGGTTTGTGAAGTCAGAATGGAGGTGTGTGAAGTCAGGATGGAGGTGGGTGAAGTCACAGAATGGAGGTGTGGGAACTCAGAATGGAGGAGTGTGGTCACAGAACGGAGGTTTGTGAAGTCATAGAATGGAGGTGCGTGAAGTCATAGAATGGATGTTTCTGAAGTGAGAATGTAGGTGTATGAAGTCAAAGAATGGAGGTGTGTGAAGTCAAAATGCAGGTGTGTGAACTCATAGAATGGAGGTGTGTGAACTCATAGAATGGAGGTGTGTGAAGTCATGGAATGGAGGTGTGTGAAGTCAAAGAATGGAGGTGTGTGAAGTCAAACAATAAAGGTGTGTGAAGTCACAGAATGGAGGTGTGTGAACTCATAGAATGGAGGTGCAAGAAGTCAAAGAATGGAGGTGTGTGAATTCATCGAATGGAGGTGTGTGAAGTCATGGAATGGAGGTGTGTGAAGTGAGATGGAGTTGTGTGAAGTCATAGATGGAGGTGTGTGAAGTCAGAATGGAGGTGTGTGAAGTCATAGAATGGAATTGTGTGAAGTCATAGAAAGGAGGTGTGTGAAGTGAGAATTGAGGTGTGTGAAGTCACGGAATTGAGGTGTGTGAACTCAGAATGGAGGTGTGTGAAGTCACAGAATGGAGGTTTGTGAAGTCATAGAATGGAGGTGTGTGAAGTCATAGAATGGATGTTTCTGAAGTAGAATGAAGGTGTGTGAAGTCATAGAATAGAGGTGTGTGAAGTCAAAATGGAGGTGTGTGAACTCATAAAATGGAGATGTGTGAAGTCATGGAATGGAGGTGTGTGAAATCCAAGAATATAGGTGTGTGACGTCAAACAATGTTGGTGTGTGAAGTCACAGAATGCAGGTGTGTTAAGTCAAAGAATGGAAGTGTGTGAAGTCAAAATGGAGGTGTGTGAAGTCACAGAATGGAGGTGTGTGAAGTCAGAGAATGAAGGTGTCTGAAGTCAGAATGCAGCTGTGTGAAGCCATAGAATAGAGGTGTGTGAAGTCAGAATGGAGGTGTGTGAACTCATAGAATGGAGTGTGTGAAGTCACAATGGGGGTGTGTGAAGTCATAGAATGGGGGTGTGTGAAGTCAAATTGGAGGTGTGTGAAATCACAGAATGGAGGTGTGTCAACTCAGAAATGCGGTGAGTGAAGTCATAGAATGGAGGTGTGTGAATTCATAGAATGGAAGTGTGTGAAATCATAGAATGGAGGTGTGTGAAGTCAAAGAATTGAGGTTTGTGAAGTCAGAATGGAGGTGTGTGAAGTCAGGATGGAGGTGGGTGAAGTCACAGAATGGAGGTGTGGGAACTCAGAATGGAGGAGTGTGGTCACAGAAGGAGGTTTGTGAAGTCATAGAATGGAGGTGCGTGAAGTCATAGAATGGATGTTTCTGAAGTGAGAATGTAGGTGTATGAAGTCAAAGAATGGAGGTGTGTGAAGTCAAAATGCAGGTGTGTGAACTCATAGAATGGAGGTGTGTGAACTCATAGAATGGAGGTGTGTGAAGTCATGGAATGGAGGTGTGTGAAGTCAAAGAATGGAGGTGTGTGAAGTCAAACAATAAAGATGTGTGAAGTCACAGAATGGAGGTGTGTGAACTCATAGAATGGAGGTGCAAGAAGTCAAAGAATGGAGGTGTGTGAATTCATCGAATGGAGGTGTGTGAAGTCATGGAATGGAGGTGTGTGAAGTGAGATGGAGTTGTGTGAAGTCATAGATGGAGGTGTGTGAAATCAGAATGGAGGTGTGTGAAGTCATAGAATGGAGGTGTGTGAAGTCAGAATGGAGGTGTGTGAACTCATAGAATGGAGGTGGTGTGTGAAGTCACAATGCAGGTGTGCGAGGTCATAGAATGGAGGTGTGTGAGGTCATAGAATGGAGGTGTGTGAAGTCACAGAATGGAGGTGTGTGAAGTCATAGAATGGATGTTTGTTAAGTAAGAATGAAGGTGTGTTAAGTCATAGAATGGAGGTGTGTGAAGGCACAGAATGGAGGTGTGTGAAGTCATAGAATGCAGCTGTGTGAAGTGAGAATGGAGGTGTGTGAAGTCACAGAATGGAGGTGTGGGAAGTCAGAGAATGGAGCTGTGTGAAGTCAGAATGGAGGTGTGCGAAGTCACAGAATGGAGGTGTGTGAAGTCATAGAATGGAGGTGTGTGAAGTCATAGAGTGGATGTGTGTGAAGTCATAATGGAGGTGTGTGAAGTCACAGAATGGAGGTGTGGGAAGTCATAGAATGGAGCTGTGTGAAGTCAGATTTGAGGTGTGTGAAGTCACAGAACGGAGGTGTGTTAAGTCACAGAACGGAGGTGTTTGAACTCAGAATGGAGGTGAGTGAAGTCACAGAACTGAGGTGTGTGAAGTCATAGAATGGATGTTTGTTAAGTAAGAATGAAGGTGTGTTCAGTCATAGAATGGAGGTGTGTGAAGGCACAGAATGGAGGTGTGTGAAGTCATACAATGGAGCTGTGTGAAGTTAGAATGGAGGTGTGTGAAGTCACAGAATGGAGGTGTGTGAAGTCGCAGAATGGAGGTGTGTTAAGTCACAGAATGGAGGTGTGTGAACTCAGAATGGAGGTGTGTGAAGTCACAGAATCTAGATGTGTGAAGTCATAGAATGGAGGTGTGTGAAGTCATAGAATGGAGGTGTGTGAAGTCATAATGGAGGCGTGTGAAGTCACAGAATTGAGGTGTGTGAAGTCACAGAATGGAGGTGTGTGAAGTCATAGAATGGAAGTGTGTGAAGTCAGAACGGAGGTGTGTGAACTCAGATTGGAGGTGTGGGAAGTCACAATGGAGGTGTGTGAAGTTATAGAATGGAGGTGTGTGAAGTCACAGAATGGAGGGGTGTGAAGTCAGACTGGAGTTGTGTGAAGTCATAGAATGGAGGTGTGTGAACTCATAGAATGGGGGTGTGTGAAGTCACAGAATGAAGGTGCGTTAAGTCACAGAATGGAAGTTTGTGAACTCAGAATGGAGGTGTGTGAACTCAGAATGGAGGTGTGGGAAGTCATAGAATGGAGTTGTGTGAAGTCACAGAATGGAGGTGTGTGAATTAATAGAATGGAGGTGTGAGGAATCATAGAATGGAGGTGTGTGAAGTCACAGAATGGAGGTGTGGGAAGTCACAGAATGGAGGTGTGTGAAGTCACAGAATGGAGGTGTGTGAACTCACAATGGAGGTGTGTGAAGTCAAAGAATGGAGGTGTGTGAAGTCATAGAATGGAATTGTGTGAAGTCATAGAAAGGAGGTGTGTGAAGTGAGAATTGAGGTGTGTGAAGTCACGGAATTGAGGTGTGTGAACTCAGAATGGAGGTGTGTGAAGTCACAGAATGGAGGTTTGTGAAGTCATAGAATGGAGGTGTGTGAAGTCATAGAATGGATGTTTCTGAAGTAGAATGAAGGTGTGTGAAGTCATAGAATAGAGGTGTGTGAAGTCAAAATGGAGGTGTGTGAACTCATAAAATGGAGATGTGTGAAGTCATGGAATGGAGGTGTGTGAAATCCAAGAATATAGGTGTGTGACGTCAAACAATGTTGGTGTGTGAAGTCACAGAATGCAGGTGTGTTAAGTCAAAGAATGGAAGTGTGTGAAGTCAAAATGGAGGTGTGTGAAGTCACAGAATGGAGGTGTGTGAAGTCAGAGAATGAAGGTGTCTGAAGTCAGAATGCAGCTGTGTGAAGCCATAGAATAGAGGTGTGTGAAGTCAGAATGGAGGTGTGTGAACTCATAGAATGGAGTGTGTGAAGTCACAATGGGGGTGTGTGAAGTCATAGAATGGGGGTGTGTGAAGTCAAATTGGAGGTGTGTGAAATCACAGAATGGAGGTGTGTCAACTCAGAAATGCGGTGAGTGAAGTCATAGAATGGAGGTGTGTGAATTCATAGAATGGAAGTGTGTGAAATCATAGAATGGAGGTGTGTGAAGTCAAAGAATTGAGGTTTGTGAAGTCAGAATGGAGGTGTGTGAAGTCAGGATGGAGGTGGGTGAAGTCACAGAATGGAGGTGTGGGAACTCAGAATGGAGGAGTGTGGTCACAGAACGGAGGTTTGTGAAGTCATAGAATGGAGGTGCGTGAAGTCATAGAATGGATGTTTCTGAAGTGAGAATGTAGGTGTATGAAGTCAAAGAATGGAGGTGTGTGAAGTCAAAATGCAGGTGTGTGAACTCATAGAATGGAGGTGTGTGACCTCATAGAATGGAGGTGTGTGAAGTCATGGAATGGAGGTGTGTGAAGTCAAAGAATGGAGGTGTGTGAAGTCATGGAATGGAGGTGTGTGAAGTGAGATGGAGTTGTGTGAAGTCATAGATGGAGGTGTGTGAAATCAGAATGGAGGTGTGTGAAGTCATAGAATGGAGGTGTGTGAAGTCAGAATGGAGGTGTGTGAACTCATAGAATGGAGGTGGTGTGTGAAGTCACAATGCAGGTGTGCGAGGTCATAGAATGGAGGTGTGTGAGGTCATAGAATGGAGGTGTGTGAAGTCACAGAATGGAGGTGTGTGAAGTCATAGAATGGATGTTTGTTAAGTAAGAATGAAGGTGTGTTAAGTCATAGAATGGAGGTGTGTGAAGGCACAGAATGGAGGTGTGTGAAGTCATAGAATGCAGCTGTGTGAAGTGAGAATGGAGGTGTGTGAAGTCACAGAATGGAGGTGTGGGAAGTCAGAGAATGGAGCTGTGTGAAGTCAGAATGGAGGTGTGCGAAGTCACAGAATGGAGGTGTGTGAAGTCATAGAATGGAGGTGTGTGAAGTCATAGAGTGGATGTGTTTGAAGTCATAATGGAGGTGTGTGAAGTCACAGAATGGAGGTGTGGGAAGTCATAGAATGGAGCTGTGTGAAGTCAGATTTGAGGTGTGTGAAGTCACAGAATGGAGGTGTGTTAAGTCACAGAACGGAGGTGTTTGAACTCAGAATGGAGGTGTGTGAAGTCACAGAACTGAGGTGTGTGAAGTCATAGAATGGATGTTTGTTAAGTAAGAATGAAGGTGTGTTCAGTCATAGAATGGAGGTGTGTGAAGGCACAGAATGGAGGTGTGTGAAGTCATACAATGGAGCTGTGTGAAGTTAGAATGGAGGTGTGTGAAGTCACAGAATGGAGGTGTGTGAAGTCGCAGAATGGAGGTGTGTTAAGTCACAGAATGGAGGTGTGTGAACTCAGAATGGAGGTGTGTGAAGTCACAGAATCTAGATGTGTGAAGTCATAGAATGGAGGTGTGTGAAGTCATAGAATGGAGGTGTGTGAAGTCATAATGGAGGCGTGTGAAGTCACAGAATTGAGGTGTGTGAAGTCACAGAATGGAGGTGTGTGAAGTCATAGAATGGCAGTGTGTGAAGTCAGAACGGAGGTGTGTGAACTCAGATTGGAGGTGTGGGAAGTCACAATGGAGGTGTGTGAAGTTATAGAATGGAGGTGTGTGAAGTCACAGAATGGAGGGGTGTGAAGTCAGACTGGAGTTGTGTGAAGTCATAGAATGGAGGTGTGTGAACTCATAGAATGGGGGTGTGTGAAGTCACAGAATGAAGGTGCGTTAAGTCACAGAATGGAAGTTTGTGAACTCAGAATGGAGGTGTGTGAACTCAGAATGGAGGTGTGGGAAGGCATAGAATGGAGTTGTGTGAAGTCACAGAATGGAGGTGTGTGAATTAATAGAATGGAGGTGTGAGGAATCATAGAATGGAGGTGTGTGAAGTCACAGAATGGAGGTGTGGGAAGTCACAGAATGGAGGTGTGTGAAGTCACAGAATGGAGGTGTGTGAACTCACAATGGAGGTGTGTGAAGTCAAAGAATGGAGGTGTGTGAAGTCATAGAATGGAATTGTGTGAAGTCATAGAAAGGAGGTGTGTGAAGTGAGAATTGAGGTGTGTGAAGTCACGGAATTGAGGTGTGTGAACTCAGAATGGAGGTGTGTGAAGTCACAGAATGGAGGTTTGTGAAGTCATAGAATGGAGGTGTGTGAAGTCATAGAATGGATGTTTCTGAAGTAGAATGAAGGTGTGTGAAGTCATAGAATAGAGGTGTGTGAAGTCAAAATGGAGGTGTGTGAACTCATAAAATGGAGATGTGTGAAGTCATGGAATGGAGGTGTGTGAAATCCAAGAATATAGGTGTGTGACGTCAAACAATGTTGGTGTGTGAAGTTACAGAATGCAGGTGTGTTAAGTCAAAGAATGGAAGTGTGTGAAGTCAAAATGGAGGTGTGTGAAGTCACAGAATGGAGGTGTGTGAAGTCAGAGAATGAAGGTGTCTGAAGTCAGAATGCAGCTGTGTGAAGCCATAGAATAGAGGTGTGTGAAGTCAGAATGGAGGTGTGTGAACTCATAGAATGGAGTGTGTGAAGTCACAATGGGGGTGTGTGAAGTCATAGAATGGGGGTGTGTGAAGTCAAATTGGAGGTGTGTGAAATCACAGAATGGAGGTGTGTCAACTCAGAAATGCGGTGAGTGAAGTCATAGAATGGAGGTGTGTGAATTCATAGAATGGAAGTGTGTGAAATCATAGAATGGAGGTGTGTGAAGTCAAAGAATTGAGGTTTGTGAAGTCAGAATGGAGGTGTGTGAAGTCAGGATGGAGGTGGGTGAAGTCACAGAATGGAGGTGTGGGAACTCAGAATGGAGGAGTGTGGTCACAGAACGGAGGTTTGTGAAGTCATAGAATGGAGGTGCGTGAAGTCATAGAATGGATGTTTCTGAAGTGAGAATGTAGGTGTATGAAGTCAAAGAATGGAGGTGTGTGAAGTCAAAATGCAGGTGTGTGAACTCATAGAATGGAGGTGTGTGAACTCATAGAATGGAGGTGTGTGAAGTCATGGAATGGAGGTGTGTGAAGTCAAAGAATGGAGGTGTGTGAAGTCAAACAATAAAGGTGTGTGAAGTCACAGAATGGAGGTGTGTGAACTCATAGAATGGAGGTGCAAGAAGTCAAAGAATGGAGGTGTGTGAATTCATCGAATGGAGGTGTGTGAAGTCATGGAATGGAGGTGTGTGAAGTGAGATGGAGTTGTGTGAAGTCATAGATGGAGGTGTGTGAAGTCAGAATGGAGGTGTGTGAAGTCATAGAATGGAATTGTGTGAAGTCATAGAAAGGAGGTGTGTGAAGTGAGAATTGAGGTGTGTGAAGTCACGGAATTGAGGTGTGTGAACTCAGAATGGAGGTGTGTGAAGTCACAGAATGGAGGTTTGTGAAGTCATAGAATGGAGGTGTGTGAAGTCATAGAATGGATGTTTCTGAAGTAGAATGAAGGTGTGTGAAGTCATAGAATAGAGGTGTGTGAAGTCAAAATGGAGGTGTGTGAACTCATAAAATGGAGATGTGTGAAGTCATGGAATGGAGGTGTGTGAAATCCAAGAATATAGGTGTGTGACGTCAAACAATGTTGGTGTGTGAAGTCACAGAATGCAGGTGTGTTAAGTCAAAGAATGGAAGTGTGTGAAGTCAAAATGGAGGTGTGTGAAGTCACAGAATGGAGGTGTGTGAAGTCAGAGAATGAAGGTGTCTGAAGTCAGAATGCAGCTGTGTGAAGCCATAGAATAGAGGTGTGTGAAGTCAGAATGGAGGTGTGTGAAGTCACAGAATTGAGGTGCGTGAAGTCACAGAATGGAGGTGTGTGAAGTCACAGAATGGAGGTGTGTGAAGTCATAGAATGGAGGTGTGTGAAGACATAGAATGAAGGTGTCTGAAGTCAGAATGCAGCTGTGTGAAGCCATAGAATAGAGGTGTGTGAAGTCAGAATGGAGGTGTGTGAACTCATAGAATGGAGTGTGTGAAGTCACAATGGGGGTGTGTGAAGTCATAGAATGGGGGTGTGTGAAGTCAAATTGGAGGTGTGTGAAATCACAGAATGGAGGTGTGTCAACTCAGAAATGCGGTGAGTGAAGTCATAGAATGGAGGTGTGTGAATTCATAGAATGGAAGTGTGTGAAATCATAGAATGGAGGTGTGTGAAGTCATGGAATGGAGGTGTGTGAAGTCAAAGAATGGAGGTGTGTGAAGTCAAACAATAAAGGTGTGTGAAGTCACAGAATGGAGGTGTGTGAACTCATAGAATGGAGGTGCAAGAAGTCAAAGAATGGAGGTGTGTGAATTCATCGAATGGAGGTGTGTGAAGTCATGGAATGGAGGTGTGTGAAGTGAGATGGAGTTGTGTGAAGTCATAGATGGAGGTGTGTGAAGTCAGAATGGAGGTGTGTGAAGTCATAGAATGGAGGTGTGTGAAGTCAGAATGGAGGTGTGTGAACTCATAGAATGGAGGTGGTGTGTGAAGTCACAATGCAGGTGTGCGAGGTCATAGAATGGAGGTGTGTGATGTCATAGAATGGAGGTGTGTGAAGTCACAGAATGGAGGTGTGTGAAGTCATAGAATGGATGTTTGTTAAGTAAGAATGAAGGTGTGTTAAGTCATAGAATGGAGGTGTGTGAAGGCACAGAATGGAGGTGTGTGAAGTCATAGAATGCAGCTGTGTGAAGTGAGAATGGAGGTGTGTGAAGTCACAGAATGGAGGTGTGGGAAGTCAGAGAATGGAGCTGTGTGAAGTCAGAATGGAGGTGTGCGAAGTCACAGAATGGAGGTGTGTGAAGTCATAGAATGGAGGTGTAAGAAGTCATAGAGTGGATGTGTGTGAAGTCATAATGGAGGTGTGTGAAGTCACAGAATGGAGGTGTGGGAAGTCATAGAATGGAGCTGTGTGAAGTCAGATTTGAGGTGTGTGAAGTCACAGAATGGAGGTTTGTTAAGTCACAGAACGGAGGTGTTTGAACTCAGAATGGAGGTGTGTTAAGTCACAGAATGGAGGTGTGTGAAGTCAAAGAATGGAGCTGTGTGAAGTCAGATTGGAGGTGTGTGAAGTCACAGAATGGAGGTGTGTGAACTCAGAATGGAGGTGTGTGAAGTCACAGAACTGAGGTGTGTGAAGTCATAGAATGGAGGTGTGTGAAGTCATAATGGAGGTGTGTGAAGTCACAGAATTGAGGTGCGTGAAGTCACAGAATGGAGGTGTGTGAAGTCACAGAATGGAGGTGTGTGAAGTCATAGAATGGAGGTGTGTGAAGACATAGAATGGAGCTGTGTGAAGTCAGAATGGAGGTGTGTGAAGTCACAGAATGGATGTGTGTGAACTCAGAAAGGAGGTGTGTGAAGTCACAGAATGGAGGTGTGTTAAGTCACAGAATGGAGGTGTGTGAACTCAGAATGGAGGGGTGTGAAGTCAAAGAATGAAGGTGTGTTAAGTCATAGAATGGAGGTGTGTGAAGTGATAGAATGGAGGTGTGTGAAGTCATAATGGAGGCGTGTGAAGTCACAAAACTGAGGTGTGTGAAGTCACAGAATGGAGGTGTGTGAAGTCATAGAATGGAAGTGTGTGAAGTCAGAACGGAGGTGTGTGAACTCAGATTGGAGGTGTGGGAAGTCACAATGGACGTGTGTAAAGTTATAGAATGGAGGTGTGTGAAGTCACAGAATGGAGGTGTGTGAAGTCATAGAATAGAGCTGTGTGAAGTCAGATTGGAGGTGTGTGAAGTCACAGAATGGAGGTGTGTTAAGTCACAGAATGGATGTGTGTGAACTCAGAAAAGAGGTGTGTGAAGTCACAGAATGGAGGTGTGTTAAGTCACAGAATGGAGGTGTGTGAACTCAGAATGGAGGTGTGTGAAGTCACAGAATCTAGGCATGTGAAGTCATAGAATGGAGGTGTGTGAAGTCATAGAATGGAGGTGTGTGAAGTCATAATGGAGGCGTGTGAAGTCACAGAATTGAGGTGTGTGAAGTCACAGAATGGAGGTGTGTGAAGTCATAGAATGGAAGTGTGTGAAGTCAGAACGGAGGTGTGTGAACTCAGATTGGAGTTGTGGGACTTCACAATGGAGGTGTGTGAAGTTATAGAATGGAGGTGTGTGAAGTCACAGAATGGAGGTGTGTGAAGTCATAGAATAGAGCTGTGTGAAGTCAGATTGGAGGTGTGTGAAGTCACAGAATGGAGGTGTGTGAACTCATAGAATGGAGGTTCATGAAGTCAAAGAATGGAGGTGTGTGAATTCATCGAATGAAGGTGTGTGAAGTCATGGAATGGAGGGGTGTGAAGTGAGATGGAGTTGTGTGAAGTCATAGAATGGAGGTGTGTGAAGTCAGAATGGAGGTGTGTGAAGTCATAGAATGGAGGTGTGTGAAGTCAGAATGGAGGTGTGTGAACTCATAGAATGGAGGTGTGTAAAGTCACAATGCAGGTGTGCGAAGTCATAGAATGGCGGTGTGTGAGGTCATAGAATGGAGGTGTGTGAAGTCACAGAATGGAGGTGTGTGAAGTCATAGAATGGATGTTTGTTAAGTAAGAATGAAGGTGTGTTAAGTCATAGAATGGAGGTGTGTGAAGGCACAGAATGGAGGTGTGTGAAGTCATAGAATGCAGCTGTGTGAAGTCAGAATGGATGTGTGTGAAGTCACAGAATGGAGGTGTGTGAACTCAGAATGGAGGTGTTTGAAGTCCCAGAATGGAGGTGTGTTAAGTCACAGAACGGAGGTGTTTGAACTCAGAATGGAGGTGTGTGAAGTCACAGAATGGAGGTGCGTGAAGTCATAGAATGGAGGTGTGTGAAATCATAGAATGGAGGTGTGGGAAGTCAGAGAATGGAGCTGTGTGAAATCAGAATGGAGGTGTGCGAAGTCACAGAATGGAGGTGTGTGAAGTCATAGATTGGAGGTGTGTGAAGTCATAGAATGGATGTGTGTGAAGTCATAATGGAGGTGTGTGAAGTCACAGAATGGAGGTGTGGGAAGTCAAAGAATGGAGCTGTGTGAAGTCAGATTGGAGGTGTGTGAAGTCACAGAATGGAGGTGTGTTTAGTCACAGAACGGAGGTGTTTGAACTCAGAATGGAGGTGTGTGAAGTCACAGAATGGAGGTGTGTGAAGTCATAGAATGGAGCCTTGTGAAGTCAGATTGGAGGTGTGTGAAGTCACAGAATGGAGGTGTGTGAACTCAAAATGGAGGTGTGTGAAGTCATAGAATGGAGCTGTGTGAAGTCAGATTGGAGGTGTGTGAAGTCACAGAATGGAGGTGTGTGAATTCAAAATGGAGGTGTGTGAAGTCACAGAACTGAGGTGTGTGAAGTCATAGAATGGAGGTGTGTGAAGTCATAGAATGGATGTGTGTGAAGTCATAATGGAGGTGTGTGAAGTCACAGAATTGAGGTACGTGAAGTCACAGAAAGGAGGTGTGTGAAGTCATAGAATAGAGGTGTGTGAAGTCATAGAATGGAGGTGTGTGAAGTCATAGAATGAAGCTGTGTGAAGTCAGAATGGAGGTGTGTGAACTCATAGAATGGAGTGTGTGAAGTCACAATGGGGGTGTGTGAAGTCATAGAATGGGGGTGTGTGAAGTCAAATTGGAGGTGTGTGAAATCACAGAATGGAGGTGTGTCAACTCAGAAATGCGGTGAGTGAAGTCATAGAATGGAGGTGTGTGAATTCATAGAATGGAAGTGTGTGAAATCATAGAATGGAGGTGTGTGAAGTCAAAGAATTGAGGTTTGTGAAGTCAGAATGGAGGTGTGTGAAGTCAGGATGGAGGTGGGTGAAGTCACAGAATGGAGGTGTGGGAACTCAGAATGGAGGAGTGTGGTCACAGAACGGAGGTTTGTGAAGTCATAGAATGGAGGTGCGTGAAGTCATAGAATGGATGTTTCTGAAGTGAGAATGTAGGTGTATGAAGTCAAAGAATGGAGGTGTGTGAAGTCAAAATGCAGGTGTGTGAACTCATAGAATGGAGGTGTGTGAACTCATAGAATGGAGGTGTGTGAAGTCATGGAATGGAGGTGTGTGAAGTCAAAGAATGGAGGTGTGTGAAGTCAAACAATAAAGGTGTGTGAAGTCACAGAATGGAGGTGTGTGAACTCATAGAATGGAGGTGCAAGAAGTCAAAGAATGGAGGTGTGTGAATTCATCGAATGGAGGTGTGTGAAGTCATGGAATGGAGGTGTGTGAAGTGAGATGGAGTTGTGTGAAGTCATAGATGGAGGTGTGTGAAGTCAGAATGGAGGTGTGTGAAGTCATAGAATGGAATTGTGTGAAGTCATAGAAAGGAGGTGTGTGAAGTGAGAATTGAGGTGTGTGAAGTCACGGAATTGAGGTGTGTGAACTCAGAATGGAGGTGTGTGAAGTCACAGAATGGAGGTTTGTGAAGTCATAGAATGGAGGTGTGTGAAGTCATAGAATGGATGTTTCTGAAGTAGAATGAAGGTGTGTGAAGTCATAGAATAGAGGTGTGTGAAGTCAAAATGGAGGTGTGTGAACTCATAAAATGGAGATGTGTGAAGTCATGGAATGGAGGTGTGTGAAATCCAAGAATATAGGTGTGTGACGTCAAACAATGTTGGTGTGTGAAGTCACAGAATGCAGGTGTGTTAAGTCAAAGAATGGAAGTGTGTGAAGTCAAAATGGAGGTGTGTGAAGTCACAGAATGGAGGTGTGTGAAGTCAGAGAATGAAGGTGTCTGAAGTCAGAATGCAGCTGTGTGAAGCCATAGAATAGAGGTGTGTGAAGTCAGAATGGAGGTGTGTGAACTCATAGAATGGAGTGTGTGAAGTCACAATGGGGGTGTGTGAAGTCATAGAATGGGGGTGTGTGAAGTCAAATTGGAGGTGTGTGAAATCACAGAATGGAGGTGTGTCAACTCAGAAATGCGGTGAGTGAAGTCATAGAATGGAGGTGTGTGAATTCATAGAATGGAAGTGTGTGAAATCATAGAATGGAGGTGTGTGAAGTCATGGAATGGAGGTGTGTGAAGTCAAAGAATGGAGGTGTGTGAAGTCAAACAATAAAGGTGTGTGAAGTCACAGAATGGAGGTGTGTGAACTCATAGAATGGAGGTGCAAGAAGTCAAAGAATGGAGGTGTGTGAATTCATCGAATGGAGGTGTGTGAAGTCATGGAATGGAGGTGTGTGAAGTGAGATGGAGTTGTGTGAAGTCATAGATGGAGGTGTGTGAAGTCAGAATGGAGGTGTGTGAAGTCATAGAATGGAGGTGTGTGAAGTCAGAATGGAGGTGTGTGAACTCATAGAATGGAGGTGGTGTGTGAAGTCACAATGCAGGTGTGCGAGGTCATAGAATGGAGGTGTGTGATGTCATAGAATGGAGGTGTGTGAAGTCACAGAATGGAGGTGTGTGAAGTCATAGAATGGATGTTTGTTAAGTAAGAATGAAGGTGTGTTAAGTCATAGAATGGAGGTGTGTGAAGGCACAGAATGGAGGTGTGTGAAGTCATAGAATGCAGCTGTGTGAAGTGAGAATGGAGGTGTGTGAAGTCACAGAATGGAGGTGTGGGAAGTCAGAGAATGGAGCTGTGTGAAGTCAGAATGGAGGTGTGCGAAGTCACAGAATGGAGGTGTGTGAAGTCATAGAATGGAGGTGTAAGAAGTCATAGAGTGGATGTGTGTGAAGTCATAATGGAGGTGTGTGAAGTCACAGAATGGAGGTGTGCGAAGTCATAGAATGGAGCTGTGTGAAGTCAGATTTGAGGTGTGTGAAGTCACAGAATGGAGGTGTGTTAAGTCACAGAACGGAGGTGTTTGAACTCAGAATGGAGGTGTGTTAAGTCACAGAATGGAGGTGTGTGAAGTCAAAGAATGGAGCTGTGTGAAGTCAGATTGGAGGTGTGTGAAGTCACAGAATGGAGGTGTGTGAACTCAGAATGGAGGTGTGTGAAGTCACAGAACTGAGGTGTGTGAAGTCATAGAATGGAGGTGTGTGAAGTCATAATGGAGGTGTGTGAAGTCACAGAATTGAGGTGCGTGAAGTCACAGAATGGAGGTGTGTGAAGTCACAGAATGGAGGTGTGTGAAGTCATAGAATGGAGGTGTGTGAAGACATAGAATGGAGCTGTGTGAAGTCAGAATGGAGGTGTGTGAAGTCACAGAATGGATGTGTGTGAACTCAGAAAGGAGGTGTGTGAAGTCACAGAATGGAGGTGTGTTAAGTCACAGAATGGAGGTGTGTGAACTCAGAATGGAGGGGTGTGAAGTCAAAGAATGAAGGTGTGTTAAGTCATAGAATGGAGGTGTGTGAAGTGATAGAATGGAGGTGTGTGAAGTCATAATGGAGGCGTGTGAAGTCACAAAACTGAGGTGTGTGAAGTCACAGAATGGAGGTGTGTGAAGTCATAGAATGGAAGTGTGTGAAGTCAGAACGGAGGTGTGTGAACTCAGATTGGAGGTGTGGGAAGTCACAATGGACGTGTGTAAAGTTATAGAATGGAGGTGTGTGAAGTCACAGAATGGAGGTGTGTGAAGTCATAGAATAGAGCTGTGTGAAGTCAGATTGGAGGTGTGTGAAGTCACAGAATGGAGGTGTGTTAAGTCACAGAATGGATGTGTGTGAACTCAGAAAAGAGGTGTGTGAAGTCACAGAATGGAGGTGTGTTAAGTCACAGAATGGAGGTGTGTGAACTCAGAATGGAGGTGTGTGAAGTCACAGAATCTAGGCATGTGAAGTCATAGAATGGAGGTGTGTGAAGTCATAGAATGGAGGTGTGTGAAGTCATAATGGAGGCGTGTGAAGTCACAGAATTGAGGTGTGTGAAGTCACAGAATGGAGGTGTGTGAAGTCATAGAATGGAAGTGTGTGAAGTCAGAACGGAGGTGTGTGAACTCAGATTGGAGTTGTGGGACTTCACAATGGAGGTGTGTGAAGTTATAGAATGGAGGTGTGTGAAGTCACAGAATGGAGGTGTGTGAAGTCATAGAATAGAGCTGTGTGAAGTCAGATTGGAGGTGTGTGAAGTCACAGAATGGAGGTGTGTGAACTCATAGAATGGAGGTTCATGAAGTCAAAGAATGGAGGTGTGTGAATTCATCGAATGAAGGTGTGTGAAGTCATGGAATGGAGGGGTGTGAAGTGAGATGGAGTTGTGTGAAGTCATAGAATGGAGGTGTGTGAAGTCAGAATGGAGGTGTGTGAAGTCATAGAATGGAGGTGTGTGAAGTCAGAATGGAGGTGTGTGAACTCATAGAATGGAGGTGTGTAAAGTCACAATGCAGGTGTGCGAAGTCATAGAATGGCGGTGTGTGAGGTCATAGAATGGAGGTGTGTGAAGTCACAGAATGGAGGTGTGTGAAGTCATAGAATGGATGTTTGTTAAGTAAGAATGAAGGTGTGTTAAGTCATAGAATGGAGGTGTGTGAAGGCACAGAATGGAGGTGTGTGAAGTCATAGAATGCAGCTGTGTGAAGTCAGAATGGATGTGTGTGAAGTCACAGAATGGAGGTGTGTGAACTCAGAATGGAGGTGTTTGAAGTCCCAGAATGGAGGTGTGTTAAGTCACAGAACGGAGGTGTTTGAACTCAGAATGGAGGTGTGTGAAGTCACAGAATGGAGGTGCGTGAAGTCATAGAATGGAGGTGTGTGAAATCATAGAATGGAGGTGTGGGAAGTCAGAGAATGGAGCTGTGTGAAATCAGAATGGAGGTGTGCGAAGTCACAGAATGGAGGTGTGTGAAGTCATAGATTGGAGGTGTGTGAAGTCATAGAATGGATGTGTGTGAAGTCATAATGGAGGTGTGTGAAGTCACAGAATGGAGGTGTGGGAAGTCAAAGAATGGAGCTGTGTGAAGTCAGATTGGAGGTGTGTGAAGTCACAGAATGGAGGTGTGTTTAGTCACAGAACGGAGGTGTTTGAACTCAGAATGGAGGTGTGTGAAGTCACAGAATGGAGGTGTGTGAAGTCATAGAATGGAGCCTTGTGAAGTCAGATTGGAGGTGTGTGAAGTCACAGAATGGAGGTGTGTGAACTCAAAATGGAGGTGTGTGAAGTCATAGAATGGAGCTGTGTGAAGTCAGATTGGAGGTGTGTGAAGTCACAGAATGGAGGTGTGTGAATTCAAAATGGAGGTGTGTGAAGTCACAGAACTGAGGTGTGTGAAGTCATAGAATGGAGGTGTGTGAAGTCATAGAATGGATGTGTGTGAAGTCATAATGGAGGTGTGTGAAGTCACAGAATTGAGGTACGTGAAGTCACAGAAAGGAGGTGTGTGAAGTCATAGAATAGAGGTGTGTGAAGTCATAGAATGGAGGTGTGTGAAGTCATAGAATGAAGCTGTGTGAAGTCAGAATGGAGGTGTGTGAAGCCACAGAATGGATGTGTGTGAACTCAGAAAGGAGGTGTGTGCAGTCACAGAATGGAGGTGTGTTTAGTCACAGAATGGAGGTGTGTGAACTCAGAATGGAGGTGTGTGAAGTCACAGAATCTAGGCGTGTGAAGACATAGAACGGACGTGTGTGAAGTCATAGAATGGAGGTGTGTGAAGTCATAATGGAGGCGTGTGAAGTCATAGAATTGAGGTGTGTGAAGTCACAGAACTGAGGTGTGTGAAATCATAGAATGGCAGTGTGTGAAGTCAGAACGGAGGTGTGTGAACTCAGATTGGAGGTGTGGGAAGTCACAATGGAGGTGTGTGAAGTTATAGAATGGAGGTGTGTGAAGTCACAGAATGGAGGGGTGTGAACTCATAGAATGGAGGTGTGTGAAGTCACAGAATGAAGGTGCGTTAAGTCACAGAATGGAGGTTTGTGAACTCAGAATGGAGGTGTGTGAAGTCACAGAATGGAGGTGTGGAAAGTCATAGAATGGAGTTGTGTGAAGTCACAGAATGGGGGTGTGTGAATTAATAGAATGGAGGTGTGAGAAATCATAGAATGGAGGTGTGTGAAGTCACAGAATGGAGGTGTGTGAAGTCACAGAATGGAGGTGTGTGAAGTCACAGAATGGAGGTGTGTGAACTCACAATGGAGGTGTGTGAAGTCAAAGAATGGAGGTGTGTGAAGTCGTAGAATGGAATTGTGTGAAGTAATAGAATGGAGGTGTGTGAAGTGAGAATTGAGGTGTGTGAAGTCATGGAATTGAGGTGTGTGAAGTCACAGAGTGGGGGTGTGTGAAATCACAGTATGGAGGTTTGTGAAGTCATAGAATGGAGGTGTGTAAAGTCATAGAATGCATGTTTCTGAAGTAGAATGAAGGTGTGTGAAGTCATAGAATGGAGGTGTGTGAAGTCAAAATGGAGGTGTGTGAACTCATAAAATGGAGATGTGTGAAGTCATGGAATAGAGGTGTGTGAAGTCCAAGAATATAGGTGTATGAAGTCAAACAATGGTGGTGTGTGAAGTCACAGAATGCAGGTGTGTTAAGTCAAAGAATGGAAGTGTGTGAAGTCAAAATGGAGGTGGGTGAAGTCACAGAATGGAGGTGTGTGAAGTCACAGAATGACGGTGTCTGAAGTCAGAATACAGCTGTGTGAAGCCATAGAATGGAGGTGTGTGAAGTCAGAATGGAGGTGTGTGAACTCATAGAATGGAGTGTGTGAAGTCACAATGGGGGTGTGTGAAGTCACAGAATGGAGGTGTGTGAACTCCGAATGGAGGTGTGTGAAGTCACAGAATCTAGATGCGTGAAGTCATAGAATGGTTGTGTGTGAAGTCATAGAATGGATGTGTGTGAAGTCATAATGGAGGCGTGTGAAGTCACAGAATTGAGGTGTGTGAAGTCAAAGAATGGAGGTGTGTGAAGTCATAGAATGGAAGTGTGTGAAGTCAGAACGGAGGTGTGTGAACTCAGATTGGAGGTGTGGGAAATCACAATGGAGGTGTGTGAAGTTATAGAATGGAGGTGTGTGAAGTCACAGAATGGAGGGGTGTGAAGTCAAAGACTGGAGTTGTGTGAAGTCATAGAATGGAGGTGTGTGAACTCATAGAATGGAGGTGTGTGAAGTCACAGAATGAAGGTGCGTTAAGTCACAGAATGGAGGTTTGTGAACTCAGAATGGAGGTGTGTGAAGTCACAGAATGGAGGTGTGGGAAGTCATAAAATGGAGTTGTGTGAAGTCACAGAATGGAGGTGTGTGAATTAATAGAATGGAGGTGTGAGAAATCATAGAATGGAGGTGTGTGAAGTCACAGAATGGAGGTGTGTGAAGTCACAGAATGGAGGTGTGTGAACTCACAATGGAGGTGTGTGAAGTCAAAGAATGGAGGTGTGTGAAGTCATAGAATGGAGGTTCATGAAGTCAAAGAATGGAGGTGTGTGAATTCATCGAATAAAGGTGTGTGAAGTCATGCAATGGAGGGGTGTGAAGTGAGATGGAGTTGTGTGAAGTCATAGAATGGAGGTGTGTGAAGTCAGAATGGAGGTGTGTGAAGTCATAGAATGGAGGTGTGTGAAGTCAGAATGGAGGTGTGTGAACTCATAGAATGGAGGTGTGTAAAGTCACAATGCAGGTGTGCGAAGTCATAGAAAGGCGGTGTGTGAGGTCATAGAATGGAGGTGTGTGAAGTCACAGAATGGAGGTGTGTGAAGTCATAGAATGGATGTTTGTTAAGTAAGAATGAAGGTGTGTTAAGTCATAGAATGGAGGTGTGTGAAGGCACAGAATGGAGGTGTGTGAAGTCATAGAATGCAGCTGTGTGAAGTCAGAATGGATGTGTGTGAAGTCACAGAATGGAGGTGTGTGAACTCAGAATGGAGGTGATTGAAGTCCCAGAATGGAGGTGTGTTAAGTCACAGAACGGAGGTGTTTGAACTCAGAATGGAGGTGTGTGAAGTCACAGAATGGAGGTGCGTGAAGTCATAGAATGGAGGTGTGTGAAATCATAGAATGGAGGTGTGGGAAGTCAGAGAATGGAGCTGTGTGAAATCAGAATGGAGGTGTGCGAAGTCACAAAACGGAGGTGTGTGAAGTCATAGATTGGAGGTGTGTGAAGTCATAGAATGGATGTGTGTGAAGTCATAATGGAGGTGTGTGAAGTCACAGAATGGAGGTGTGGGAAGTCAAAGAATGGAGCTGTGTGAAGTCAGATTGGAGGTGTGTGAAGTCACAGAATGGAGGTGTGTTTAGTCACAGAACGGAGGTGTTTGAACTCAGAATGGAGGTGTGTGAAGTCACAGAATGGAGGTGTGTGAAGTCATAGAATGGAGCCTTGTGAAGTCAGATTGGAGGTGTGTGAAGTCACAGAATGGAGGTGTGTGAACTCAAAATGGAGGTGTGTGAAGTCATAGAATGGAGCTGTGTGAAGTCAGATTGGAGGTGTGTGAAGTCACAGAATGGAGGTGTGTGAATTCAAAATGGAGGTGTGTGAAGTCACAGAACTGAGGTGTGTGAAGTCATAGAATGGAGGTGTGTGAAGTCATAGAATGGATGTGTGTGAAGTCATAATGGAGGTGTGTGAAGTCACAGAATTGAGGTACGTGAAGTCACAGAAAGGAGGTGTGTGAAGTCATAGAATAGAGGTGTGTGAAGTCATAGAATGGAGGTGTCTGAAGTCATAGAATGAAGCTGTGTGAAGTCCGAATGGAGGTGTGTGAAGCCACAGAATGGATGTGTGTGAACTCAGAAAGGAGGTGTGTGCAGTCACAGAATGGAGGTGTGTTTAGTCACAGAATGGAGGTGTGTGAACTCAGAATGGAGGTGTGTGAAGTCACAGAATCTAGGCGTGTGAAGACATAGAATGGACGTGTGTGAAGTCATAGAATGGAGGTGTGTGAAGTCATAATGGAGGCGTGTGAAGTCATAGAATTGAGGTGTGTGAAGTCACAGAACTGAGGTGTGTGAAATCATAGAATGGCAGTGTGTGAAGTCAGAACGGAGGTGTGTGAACTCAGATTGGAGGTGTGGGAAGTCACAATGGAGGTGTGTGAAGTTATAGAATGGAGGTGTGTGAAGTCACAGAATGGAGGGGTGTGAACTCATAGAATGGAGGTGTGTGAAGTCACAGAATGAAGGTGCGTTAAGTCACAGAATGGAGGTTTGTGAACTCAGAATGGAGGTGTGTGAAGTCACAGAATGGAGGTGTGGAAAGTCATAGAATGGAGTTGTGTGAAGTCACAGAATGGGGGTGTGTGAATTAATAGAATGGAGGTGTGAGAAATCATAGAATGGAGGTGTGTGAAGTCACAGAATGGAGGTGTGTGAAGTCACAGAATGGAGGTGTGTGAACTCACAATGGAGGTGTGTGAAGTCAAAGAATGGAGGTGTGTGAAGTCGTAGAATGGAATTGTGTGAAGTAATAGAATGGAGGTGTGTGAAGTGAGAATTGAGGTGTGTGAAGTCATGGAATTGAGGTGTGTGAAGTCACAGAGTGGAGGTGTGTGAAATCACAGTATGGAGGTTTGTGAAGTCATAGAATGGAGGTGTGTAAAGTCATAGAATGCATGTTTCTGAAGTAGAATGAAGGTGTGTGAAGTCATAGAATGGAGGTGTGTGAAGTCAAAATGGAGGTGTGTGAACTCATAAAATGGAGATGTGTGAAGTCATGGAATAGAGGTGTGTGAAGTCCAAGAATATAGGTGTATGAAGTCAAACAATGGTGGTGTGTGAAGTCACAGAATGCAGGTGTGTTAAGTCAAAGAATGGAAGTGTGTGAAGTCAAAATGGAGGTGGGTGAAGTCACAGAATGGAGGTGTGTGAAGTCACAGAATGACGGTGTCTGAAGTCAGAATACAGCTGTGTGAAGCCATAGAATGGAGGTGTGTGAAGTCAGAATGGAGGTGTGTGAACTCATAGAATGGAGTGTGTGAAGTCACAATGGGGGTGTGTGAAGTCACAGAATGGAGGTGTGTTAAGTCACAGAATGGAGGTGTGTGAACTCCGAATGGAGGTGTGTGAAGTCACAGAATCTAGATGTGTGAAGTCATAGAATGGTTGTGTGTGAAGTCATAGAATGGATGTGTGTGAAGTCATAATGGAGGCGTGTGAAGTCACAGAATTGAGGTGTGTGAAGTCAAAGAATGGAGGTGTGTGAAGTCATAGAATGGAAGTGTGTGAAGTCAGAACGGAGGTGTGTGAACTCAGATTGGAGGTGTGGGAAATCACAATGGAGGTGTGTGAAGTTATAGAATGGAGGTGTGTGAAGTCACAGAATGGAGGGGTGTGAAGTCAAAGACTGGAGTTGTGTGAAGTCATAGAATGGAGGTGTGTGAACTCATAGAATGGAGGTGTGTGAAGTCACAGAATGAAGGTGCGTTAAGTCACAGAATGGAGGTTTGTGAACTCAGAATGGAGGTGTGTGAAGTCACAGAATGGAGGTGTGGGAAGTCATAAAATGGAGTTGTGTGAAGTCACAGAATGGAGGTGTGTGAATTAATAGAATGGAGGTGTGAGAAATCATAGAATGGAGGTGTGTGAAGTCACAGAATGGAGGTGTGTGAAGTCACAGAATGGAGGTGTGTGAACTCACAATGGAGGTGTGTGAAGTCAAAGAATGGAGGTGTGTGAAGTCATAGAATGGAATTGTGTGAAGTCATAGAATGGAGGTGTGTGAAGTGAGAATTGAGGTGTGTGAAGTCATGGAATTGAGGTGTGTGAACTCAGAATGGAGGTGTGTGAAGTCACAGAATGGAGGTTTGTGAAGTCATAGAATGGAGGTGTGTGAAGTCATAGAATGGATGTTTCTGAAGTAGATGAAGGTGTGTGAACTCATAGAATGGAGGTGTGTGAAGTCAAAATGGAGGTGTGTGAACTCATAAAATGGAGATGTGTGAAGTCATGGAATGGAGGTGTGTGAAGTGAGATGGAGTTGTGTGAAGTCACAGAATGGAGGTGTGTGAAGTCAGAGAATGAAGGTGTCTGAAGTCAGAATGTAGCTGTGTGAAGCCATAGAATAGAGTTGTGTGAAGTCAGAATGGAGGTGTGTGAAGTCAAAGAATGGAGGTGTGTGAATTCATCGAATGGAGGTGTGTGAAGTCATGGAATGGAGGTGTGTGAAATGAGATGGAGTTGTGTGAAGTCATAGAATGGAGGTGTGTGAACTCATAGAATGGAGGTGTGTGAAGTCACAATGCAGGTGTGCGAGGTCATAGAATGGAGGTGTGTGAGGTCATAGAATGGAGGTGTGTGAAGTCACAGAATGGAGGTGTGTGAAGTCATAGAATGGATGTTTGTTAAGTAAGAATGAAGGTGTGTTAAGTCATAGAATGGAGGTGTGTGAAGGGACAGAATGGAGGTTTGTGAAGTCATAGAATGCAGCTGTGTGAAGTCAGAATGGAGGTGTGTGAAGTCACAGAATGGAGGTGTGGGAAGTCAGAGAATGGAGCTGTGTGAAGTCAGAATGGAGGTGTGCGAAGTCACAGAATGGAGGTGTGTGAAGTCATAGAATGGAGGTATATGAAGTAATAGAATGGATGTGTGTGAAGTCATAATGGAGGTGTGTGAAGTCACAGAATGGAGGTGTGGGAAGTCATAGAATGGAGCTATGTGAAGTCAGATTGGAGGTGTGTGAAGTCACAGAACTGAGGTGTGTGAAGTCATAGAATGGAGGTGTGTGAAGTCATAGAATGGATGTGTGTGAAGTCATAATGGAGGTGTGTGAAGTCACAGAATTGAGGTACGTGAAGTCACAGAAAGGAGGTGTGTGAAGTCATAGAATAGAGGTGTGTGAAGTCATAGAATGGAGGTGTGTGAAGTCATAGAATGAAGCTGTGTGAAGTCAGAATGGAGGTGTGTGAAGCCACAGAATGGATGTGTGTGAACTCAGAAAGGAGGTGTGTGCAGTCACAGAATGGAGGTGTGTTTAGTCACAGAATGGAGGTGTGTGAACTCAGAATGGAGGTGTGTGAAGTCACAGAATCTAGGCGTGTGAAGACATAGAATGGACGTGTGTGAAGTCATAGAATGGAGGTGTGTGAAGTCATAATGGAGGCTTGTGAAGTCATAGAATTGAGGTGTGTGAAGTCACAGAACTGAGGTGTGTGAAATCATAGAATGGCAGTGTGTGAAGTCAGAACGGAGGTGTGTGAACTCAGATTGGAGGTGTGGGAAGTCACAATGGAGGTGTGTGAAGTTATAGAATGGAGGTGTGTGAAGTCACAGAATGGAGGGGTGTGAACTCATAGAATGGAGGTGTGTGAAGTCACAGAATGAAGGTGCGTTAAGTCACAGAATGGAGGTTTGTGAACTCAGAATGGAGGTGTGTGAAGTCACAGAATGGAGGTGTGGAAAGTCATAGAATGGAGTTGTGTGAAGTCACAGAATGGGGGTGTGTGAATTAATAGAATGGAGGTGTGAGAAATCATAGAATGGAGGTGTGTGAAGTCACAGAATGGAGGTGTGTGAAGTCACAGAATGGAGGTGTGTGAACTCACAATGGAGGTGTGTGAAGTCAAAGAATGGAGGTGTGTGAAGTCGTAGAATGGAATTGTGTGAAGTAATAGAATGGAGGTGTGTGAAGTGAGAATTGAGGTGTGTGAAGTCATGGAATTGAGGTGTGTGAAGTCACAGAGTGGAGGTGTGTGAAATCACAGTATGGAGGTTTGTGAAGTCATAGAATGGAGGTGTGTAAAGTCATAGAATGCATGTTTCTGAAGTAGAATGAAGGTGTGTGAAGTCATAGAATGGAGGTGTGTGAAGTCAAAATGGAGGTGTGTGAACTCATAAAATGGAGATGTGTGAAGTCATGGAATAGAGGTGTGTGAAGTCCAAGAATATAGGTGTATGAAGTCAAACAATGGTGGTGTGTGAAGTCACAGAATGCAGGTGTGTTAAGTCAAAGAATGGAAGTGTGTGAAGTCAAAATGGAGGTGGGTGAAGTCACAGAATGGAGGTGTGTGAAGTCACAGAATGACGGTGTCTGAAGTCAGAATACAGCTGTGTGAAGCCATAGAATGGAGGTGTGTGAAGTCAGAATGGAGGTGTGTGAACTCATAGAATGGAGTGTGTGAAGTCACAATGGGGGTGTGTGAAGTCACAGAATGGAGGTGTGTTAAGTCACAGAATGGAGGTGTGTGAACTCCGAATGGAGGTGTGTGAAGTCACAGAATCTAGATGTGTGAAGTCATAGAATGGTTGTGTGTGAAGTCATAGAATGGATGTGTGTGAAGTCATAATGGAGGCGTGTGAAGTCACAGAATTGAGGTGTGTGAAGTCAAAGAATGGAGGTGTGTGAAGTCATAGAATGGAAGTGTGTGAAGTCAGAACGGAGGTGTGTGAACTCAGATTGGAGGTGTGGGAAATCACAATGGAGGTGTGTGAAGTTATAGAATGGAGGTGTGTGAAGTCACAGAATGGAGGGGTGTGAAGTCAAAGACTGGAGTTGTGTGAAGTCATAGAATGGAGGTGTGTGAACTCATAGAATGGAGGTGTGTGAAGTCACAGAATGAAGGTGCGTTAAGTCACAGAATGGAGGTTTGTGAACTCAGAATGGAGGTGTGTGAAGTCACAGAATGGAGGTGTGGGAAGTCATAAAATGGAGTTGTGTGAAGTCACAGAATGGAGGTGTGTGAATTAATAGAATGGAGGTGTGAGAAATCATAGAATGGAGGTGTGTGAAGTCACAGAATGGAGGTGTGTGAAGTCACAGAATGGAGGTGTGTGAACTCACAATGGAGGTGTGTGAAGTCAAAGAATGGAGGTGTGTGAAGTCATAGAATGGAATTGTGTGAAGTCATAGAATGGAGGTGTGTGAAGTGAGAATTGAGGTGTGTGAAGTCATGGAATTGAGGTGTGTGAACTCAGAATGGAGGTGTGTGAAGTCACAGAATGGAGGTTTGTGAAGTCATAGAATGGAGGTGTGTGAAGTCATAGAATGGATGTTTCTGAAGTAGATGAAGGTGTGTGAACTCATAGAATGGAGGTGTGTGAAGTCAAAATGGAGGTGTGTGAACTCATAAAATGGAGATGTGTGAAGTCATGGAATGGAGGTGTGTGAAGTCCAAGAATATAGGTGTGTGAAGTCAAACAATGGTGGTGTGTGAAGTCACAGAATGCAGGTGTGTTAAGTCAAAGAATGGAAGTGTGTGAAGTCAAAATGGAGGTGTGTGAAGTCACAGAATGGAGGTGTGTGAAGTCAGAGAATGAAGGTGTCTGAAGTCAGAATGTAGCTGTGTGAAGCCATAGAATAGAGTTGTGTGAAATCAGAATGGAGGTGTGTGAAGTCAAAGAATGGAGGTGTGTGAATTCATCGAATGGAGGTGTGTGAAGTCATGGAATGGAGGTGTGTGAAATGAGATGGAGTTGTGTGAAGTCATAGAATGGAGGTGTGTGAACTCATAGAATGGAGGTGTGTGAAGTCACAATGCAGGTGTGCGAGGTCATAGAATGGAGGTGTGTGAGGTCATAGAATGGAGGTGTGTGAAGTCACAGAATGGAGGTGTGTGAAGTCATAGAATGGATGTTTGTTAAGTAAGAATGAAGGTGTGTTAAGTCATAGAATGGAGGTGTGTGAAGGGACAGAATGGTGGTTTGTGAAGTCATAGAATGCAGCTGTGTGAAGTCAGAATGGAGGTGTGTGAAGTCACAGAATGGAGGTGTGGGAAGTCAGAGAATGGAGCTGTGTGAAGTCAGAATGGAGGTGTGCGAAGTCACAGAATGGAGGTGTGTGAAGTCATAGAATGGAGGTATATGAAGTAATAGAATGGATGTGTGTGAAGTCATAATGGAGGTGTGTGAAGTCACAGAATGGAGGTGTGGGAAGTCATAGAATGGAGCTATGTGAAGTCAGATTGGAGGTGTGTGAAGTCACAGAATGGAGGTGTGTTAAGTCACAGAACGGAGGTGTTTGAACTCAGAATGGAGGTGTGTGAAGTCACAGAATGGAGGTGTGTGAAGTCATAGAATGGAGCTCTGTGAAGTCAGATTGGAGTTGTGTGAAGTCACAGAACTGAGGTGTGTGAGGTCATAGAATGGAGGTGTGTGAAGTCATAATGGAGATGTGTGAATTCACAGAATTGAGGTACGTGAAGTCACAGAATGGAGGTGTGTGAAGTCATAGAATGGAGGTGTGTGAAGTCATAGAATGGAGGTGTGTGAAGTCATAGAATGGAGCTGTGTGAAGTCAGAATGGAGGTGTGTGAAGTCACAGAATGGATGTGTGTGAACTCAGAAAGGAGGTGTGTGAAGTCACAGAATGGAGGTGTGTGAAGTCACAGAATGGAGGTGTGTGAACTCAGAATGGAGGTGTGAGAAGTCACAGAGTGGAGGTGTGTGAATTCAGAATGGAGGTGAGTAAAGTCATAGAATGGAGATGTGTGAAGTCATACAGTGGAGGTTGTGAAGTCATACAATGGAGGTGTGTTAAATCATAGAATGGAGGTGTTCGAAGTCACAGAATGGAAGTGTGTGAAGTCATAGAATGGAGGTGTGTGAAGTCACAGAATGGAGGTGTGTCAAGTCATAAAATGGAGGTGTGGGAATTCAGAATGGAGGTGTGTGAAGTCATAGAATGGAGGTGTGTGAACTCAGAATGGAGGTGTGTGAAGTCATAGATGGAGGTGTGTGAAGTCATAGTATGGAGGTGTGTGAAATCATAGAATGGAGTTTTGTGAAGTCACAGAATGGAGCTGTGTAAAGTCAGAATGGAGGTGTGTGAAGTCATAGAATGGAGGTGAGTGAAGTCAGAATGGAGGTGTGTTAAATCATAGAATCGAGGTGTGTGAAGTCACAATGGAGGTGTGTGAAGGCATAGAATGGAGGTGTGTGAAGTCACAGAATTGAGGTGTGTGAATTCATAGAATGGAGGTGTGTGAAGTCATAGAATGGAGGTGTGTGAAGTCATAGAATGGCGGTGTGTGAAGTCACAGAATGGAGGTGTGTGAAGTCACAGAATGGAGGTGTGTGAACTCACAGTGGAGGTGTTTGAAGTCACAGAATGGAGGTGTGTGAAGGCATAGAATTGAAGTGTGTGAAGTCATAGAATGGAGGTGTGTGAAGTCAAAATGGAGGTGTGTGAAGTCACAGAATGGAGGTGTGTGAACTCAGAATGGAGGTGTGTGAAGTCACAAAAGGGAGGTTTATGAAGTCATATAATGGAGGTGTGTGAAGTCATAGAATGGATGTTTGTGAAGTAAGAATGAAGGTGTGTGAAGTCATAGAATGGAGGTATGTGAAGTCAAAATGAAGGTGTGTGAACTCATAGAATGGAGGTGTGTGAACTCATACAATGGAGGTGTGTGAAGTCATGGAATGGAGGTGTGTGGAGTCAGAATAGAGGTGTGAGAAGTCACAGAATGGAGGTGTGTGAATTCAGAATGGAGGTGAGTGAAGTCATAGAATGGAGGTGTGTGAAGTCATAGAATGGAGGTGTGTGAAATCATACAATGGAGGTGCCTGAAATCATAGAATGGAGGTGTTTGAAGTCACAGAATGGAGGTGTGTGAAGTCAGAATGGAGGTGTGTGAAGTCATAGAATTGAGGTGTTTGAAATCAGAATGGAGGTGTGTGAACTCATAGAACGGAGGTGTGTGAAATCACAATGGAGGTGTGTGAAGTCATAGAATGGAGGTGTGTGAAGTCACAGAAAGCAGGTGTGTGAAGTCATAGAATGGAGGTGTGTGAAATCATAGAATGGAGGTGTGTGAAGGCAGAATAGAGGTGTGTGAAGTCACAGAATATAGGTGTGTGAACACAGAATGGAGGTTTGTCAAGTCACATAATGAATGTGTGTGAAGTCATAGAATGGATGTGTGTGAAGTCATAGAATGGATGTTTGTGAAGAAAGAATGAAGGTGTGTGAAGTCATAGAATGGAGGTTTGTGAAGGCAAAGAATGGAGGTGTGTGAAGTCATAGAATGGATGTGTGTGAAGTCATAGAATGGAGGTGTGTGAAGTCATAGAATGGAGGTGTGTAAAGTCACAGAATGGAGGTGTGTGAAGTCAGAATGGAGGTGTGAATTCGCTGAATGGATGTGGGTGAAGTCATAGAAAGGAGGTGTGGGATGTCATAGAATGGAGAAGTGTAAAGTCATAGGGTTGAGATGAGTGAAGTCACAGATTCGAGGTCTGTGAAGTCATAGAATGGAGGTGTGTGAAGTCAGAATGGAGGTGTGTGAAATCATAGAATGCAGATGTGTGAACTCATAAAATGGAGGTGTGTGACGTCACAATGAAAGTGTGTGAAGAAATAGAATGGAAGTGTGTGAAGTCACAGAATGGAGGTGTGTGAAGTCATAGAATGGAGGTTTGTGAAGTCACAGAATGGAGCTGTGTGAAGTCAGAATGGCGGTGTGTGAAGGCATAGAATGGAGGTGTGTGAAGTCAGAATGGAGGTGTGTGAAATCATAGTATCATGGTGTGTGAAGTCACAATGGAGGTGTGTGAAGTCATGGAATGGAGGTGCGTGAAGTCACAGAAAGGAGGTGTGTGAAGTCATAGAATGGAGGTGTGTGAAGTCATAGAATGGAGGTGTGTGAAGTCACAGAATGGAGGTGTGTGAAGTCACAGAATAGAGGTGTGTGAACTCACAATGGAGGTGGTGAAGTCACAGAATGGAGGTGAGTGAAGTCACAGAATGGAGGTGTGAGAATTCATAGAATTGAAGTGTGTGAAGTCATAGAATGGAGGTGTGTGAAGTCAAACAATAGAGGTGTGTGAAGTCACAGAATTGAGGTGTGTGAAGTCACAGATTGGAAGTGTGTGAATTCATAGAATGGAGGTGTGTGAAGTCAAAAAGGTGGTGTGTGAAGTCACAAATGCAGGTGTGTGAAGTCACAAATGGAGGTATGTGAAGTCACAGAATGGAGGTGTGTGAACTCACAATAGAGGTGTGTGAACTCACAATGGAGGTGTGTGAAGTCAAAGAATGGAGGTGTGTGAAGTCATAGATGTGAAGTGCGTGAAGTCATAGAATGGAGGTTTGTGAAGTCAAAATGGAGGTGTTTGAAGTCACAGAATGGAGGTGTGTGAACTCAGAATGGAGGTGTGTGAAGTCACAGAAGGGAGGTTTATGAAGTCATATAATGGAGGTGTGTGAAGTCATAGAATGGATGTTTGTGAAGTAAGAATGAAGTTGTGTGAAGTCATAGAATGGAGGTATGTGAAGTCAAAATGAAGGTGTGTGAACTCATAGAATGGAGGTGTGTGAACTCATATAATGGAGGTGTGTGAAGTCATGGAATGGAGGTGTGTTAAGTCAGAATGGAGGTGTGAGAAGTAACAGAATGGAGGTGTGTGAATTCAGAATGGAGGTGAGTGAAGTCATAGAATGGAGGTGTGTGAAGTCAGAATGGAGGTGTGTGAAATCACAGAATGGAGGTGTGTGAATTCAGAATGGAGGTGAGTGAAGTCATAGAATGGAGGTGTGTGAAGTCATAGAATGGAGGTGTGTGAAATCATACAATGGAGGTGTCTGAAATCATAGAATGGAGGTGTTTGAAGTCACAGAATGGAGGTGTGTGAAGTCAGAATGGAGGTGTGTGAAGTCATAGAATTGAGGTGTGTGAAGTCACAGAATTCAGGTGTGTGAAGTCATAGAATGGAGGTGTGTGAAGTCATAGAATTGAGGTGTGTGAAGTCAGAATGGAGGTGTGTGAAGTCACAGAATTGAGGTGTGTGAACACAGAATGGAGGTTTGTGAAGTCACAAAATGGATGTGTGTGAAGTCATAGAATGGATGTGTGTGAAGTCATAGAATGGATGTTTGTGAAGAAAGAATGAAGGTGTGTGAAGTCATAGAATAGAGGTGTGCGAAGGCAAAGAATGGAGGTGTGTGAAGTCATAGAATGGATGTGTATGAAGTCATAGAATGGAGGTGTGTGAAGTCATAGAATGGAGGTGTGTGAAGTCACAGAATGGAGGTGTGTGAAGTCAGAATGGAGGTGTGAAGTCGCTGAATGGAGGTGGGTGAAGTCATAGAAAGGAGGTGTGGGAAGTCATAGAATGGAGAAGTGTGAAGTCATAGGGTTGAGATGAGTGAAGTCACAGATTCGAGGTCTGTGAATTCATAGAATGGAGGTGTGTGAAGTCAGAATGGAGGTGTGTGAAATCATACAATGGAGATGTGTGAACTCATAAAATGGAGGTGCGTGAAGTCACCGAATGGAGGTGAGTGAAGTCACAGAATGGAGGTGTGAGAATTCATAGAATTGAAGTGTGTGAAGTCATAGAATGGAGGTGTGTGAAGTCAAAATGGAGGTGTGTGAAGTCACAGAATGGAGGTGTGTGAACTCAGAATGGAGGTGTGTGAAGTCACAGAATGGAGGTTTGTGAAGTCATATAATGGAGGTGTGTGAAGTCATAGAATGGATGTTTCTGAAGTAAGAATGAAGGTGTGTGAAGTCATAGAATGGAGTTGTGTGAAGTCAAAATGAAGATGTGTGAACTCATAGAATGGAGGTGTGTGAATTCACAGAATGGAGGTGTTTGCAGTCAAAGAATGGAGGTGTGTGAACACAGAATGCAGGTGTGAGAAGTCACAGAATGGAGGTTTGTGAATTCAGAATGGAGGTGAGTGAAGTCATAGAATGGATGTTTCTAAAGTAAGAATGAAGGTGTGTGAAGTCATAGAATGGAGGTGTGTGAAGTCAAAATGGAGGTGTGTGAACGCATAGAATGGAGGTGTGTGAAGTCATAGAATAGAGGTGTGTGAAGTCATGGAATGGAGGTGTGTGAAGTCCAAGAATGGAGGTGTGTGAAGTCAAAGAATGGAGGTGTGTGAAGTCACAGAATGGAGGTTGCAGGGGCCAACCGGCGGCAAACCAGGGTTCGCAGATTGGGGTTCCTGAAATCAGGGGCAAGGACTAGCAAGAAATAGAAGAGAGACAGACACAGCGGGTCCGGGATGTCCGCAGTCCAGGTAAAGACTGCCGAGACTGCCGGTTTATTTTCCACTCCTCCTTCTTCCCTCCGCCTGACCCAGGGAACCTCCAGGAGTTACATTCATATGGTAATTCTCAGGTCATTTGCATAGAATACGGCCAGAAAGCAATAAGACAATAAAGCCATCATCTGATGCAAGCCAAGGTACAGTTTGATTCCACTCTGGCTCACAACAGGAGGTGTGTGAAGTCACAGAATTGAAGTGTGTGAAGTCAAAATGGAGGTGTGTGAAGTCACAGAATGGAGGTCTGTGAAGACACAGAATAGAGGTGTGTGAAGTCAGAATGGAGGTCTGTGAAGTCAGAATGGAGGTGTGTGAAATCATAGAATGGAGGTGTGTGAAGTCACAACGCAGGTGTGTGAACTCATAGAATGAAGGTGTGTGAAGTAAAATTGCAGGTGTGTGAAGTCATAGAATGGAGGTGTGTGAAGTCATAGAATGGAGGTGTGTGAAGTCACAGAATGGAGGTGTGTGAAGTCATAGAATGGAGGTGTGTGAAGTCACAGAATGGAGGTGTGTGAAGTCATAGAATGGAGGTGTGTGAAGTCATAGAATGGAGGTGTGTGAAGTCATAGAATGGAGGACTGTGAACTCAGAATGGAGGTTTGTGAAGACATAGAATGGAGGTGTGTGAAGTCACAGAATGGAGGTGTGTGAAGTCATAGAATGGAGGTGTGTGAAGTCATAAAATGGAGGTGTGTGAATTCATAGAATGGAGGTGGGTGAAGTCACAATGGAGTTGTGTGAAGTCATAGAATGGTTGTTTTTGATGTCAACGAATGGAGGTGTGTGAAGTCATAGAATGGAGGTGTGTGAAGTCAGACTGGAGGTGTGTGAAATCACAGAATGGAGGTGTGTCAACTCAGAAATGAGGTGTGTGAAGCCATAGAATGGAGGTGTGTGAAGTCATAGAATGGAGGTGTGTGAAATCATTGAATGGAGGTGTGTGAAGTCAAAGAATTGAGGTGTGTGAAGTCAGAATGGAGGTGTGTGAAGTCAGAATGGAGGTGTGTGAAGTCATAGAATGGAAGTGTGTGAAGTCACAGAATGGAGGTGTGTGAAGTCATGGAATGGAGGTGTGTGAAATCACAGAATGGAGGTGTGTGAATTCATAGAGTGGAGGTGTGTGAAGTCATAGGATCGAGGTGTGTGAAGTCACAGAATGGAGGTGTGTGAAGTCACAGAATGGAGGTGTGTGAAGTCACAGAATGGAGGTGTGTGAACTCAGAATGGAGGTGTGTGAAGCCACAGAATGGAGGTGTGTGAAGTCCTAGAATGGAGGTGTGTGAAGTCACAGAATGGAGGTTTGTGAAGTCATAGAATGGAGGTGTGTGAAGTCAGAGAATGGATGTTTCTAAAGTAAGAATGAAGGTGTGTGAAGTCATAGAATGGAGGTGTGTAAAGTCAAATTGGAGGTGTGTGAACTCATAGAATGGAGGTGTGTGAACTCATAGAATGGAGGTGTGTGAAGTCATGGAATGGAGGTGTGTGAAGTCAAAGAATGGAGGTGTGTGAAGTGAAACAATAGAGGTGTGTGAAGTCACAGAATGGAGGTGTGTGAAGTCACAGAATGGAGTTGTGTGAAGTCAAAACGGAGGTGTGTGAAGTCACAGAATGGAGGTGTGTGAAGTCACAGAATGGAGGTGTGTGAAGTCAAAAAGGTGGTGTGTGAAGTCACAGAATGGAGGTGTGTGAAGTCACAGAATGGAGGTGTGTGAACACAGAATGCAGGTGTGAGAAGTCACAGAATGGAGGTTTGTGAATTCAGAATGGAGGTGAGTGAAGTCATAGAATGGATGTTTCTAAAGTAAGAATGAAAGTGTGTGAAGTCATAGAATGGAGGTGTGTGAAGTCAAAATGGAGGTGTGTGAATGCATAGAATGGAGGTGTGTGAAGTCATAGAATAGAGGTTTGTGAAGTCATGGAATGGAGGTGTGTGAAGTCCAAGAATGGAGGTGTGTGAAGTCAAAGAATGGAAGTGTGTGAAGTCACAGAATGGAGGTTGCAGGGGCCAACCAGCGGCAAACCAGGGTTTGCAGATTGGGGTTCCTGAAATCAGGGGCAAGGACTAGCAAGAAATAGAAGAGAGACAGACACAGCGGGTCCGGGATGTCCGCAGTCCAGGTAAAGACTGCCGAGACTGCCGGTTTATTTTCCACTCCTCCTTCTTCCCTCCGCCTGACCCAGGGAACCTCCAGGTGTTACATTCATATGGTAATTCTCAGGTCATTTGCATAGAATAGGGCCAGAAAGCAATAAGACAATAAAGCCATCGTCTGATGCAAGCCAAGGTACAGTTTGATTCCACTCTGGCTCACAACAGGAGATGTGTGAAGTCACAGAATTGAAGTGTGTGAAGTCAAAATGGAGGTGTGTGAAGTCACAGAATGGAGGTCTGTGAAGACACAGAAGAGAGGTGTGTGAAGTCAGAATGGAGGTCTGTGAAGTCAGAATGGAGGTGTGTGAAATCATAGAATGGAGGTGTGTGAAGCCACAACGCAGGTGTGTGAACTCATGGAATGAAGGTGTGTGAAGTAAAATTGCAGGTGTGTGAAGTCATAGAATGGAGGTGTGTGAAGTCATAGAATGGAGGTGTGTGAAGTCACAGAATGGAGGTGTGTGAAGTCATAGAATGGAGGTGTGTGAAGTCACAGAATGGAGGTGTGTGAAGGCATAGAATGGAGGTGTGTGAAGTCATAGAATGGAGGTGTGTGAAGTCATAGAATGGAGGACTGTGAACTCAGAATGGAGGTTTGTGAAGACATAGAATGGAGGTGTGTGAAGTCACAGAATGGAGGTGTGTGAAGTCATAGAATGGAGGTGTGTGAAGTCATAAAATGGAGGTGTGTGAATTCATAGAATGGAGGTGGGTGAAGTCACAATGGAGTTGTGTGAAGTCATAGAATGGTTGTTTTTGATGTCAACGAATGGAGGTGTGTGAAGTCATAGAATGGAGGTGTGTGAAGTCAGATTGGAGGTGTGTGAAATCACAGAATGGAGGTGTGTCAACTCAGAAATGAGGTGTGTGAAGCCATAGAATGGAGGTGTGTGAAGTCATAGAATGGAGGTGTGTGAAGTCATAGAATGGAAGTGTGTGAAGTCATAGAATGGAGGTCTGTGAACTCAGAATGGGGGTTTGTGAAGTCATAGAATAGAGGTGTGTGAACTCAGAATGGAGGTGTGTGAAGTCACAGAATGGAGGTGTGTGAAGTCATAGAATGGAGGTGTGTGAAATCACAGAATGGAGGTGTGTGAATTCATAGAATGGAGGTGTGTGAAGTCATAGGATCGAGGTGTGTGAAGTCACAGAATGGAGGTGTGTGAAGTCACAGAATGGAGGTGTGTGAAGTCACAGAATGGAGGTGTGTGAACTCAGAATGGAGGTGTGTGAAGCCACAGAATGGAGGTGTGTGAAGTCCTAGAATGGAGGTGTGTTTAGTCACAGAATGGAGCTTTGTGAAGTCATAGAATGGAGGTGTGTGAAGTCAAATTGGAGGTGTGTGAACTCATAGAATGGAGGTGTGTGAACTCATAGAATGGATGTTTGTGAAGTAAGAATGAAGGTGTGTGAAGTCATAGAATGGAGGTATGTGAAGTCAAAATGAAGGTGTGTGAACTCATAGAATGGAGGTGTGTGAACTCATATAATGGAGGTGTGTGAAGTCATGGAATGGAGGTGTGTTAAGTCAGAATGGAGGTGTGAGAAGTAACAGAATGGAGGTGTGTGAATTCAGAATGGAGGTGAGTGAAGTCATAGAATGGAGGTGTGTGAAGTCAGAATGGAGGTGTGAGAAATCACAGAATGGAGGTGTGTGAATTCAGAATGGAGGTGAGTGAAGTCATAGAATGGAGGTGTGTGAAGTCATAGAATGGAGGTGTGTGAAACCATACAATGGAGGTGTCTGAAATCATAGAATGGAGGTGTTTGAAGTCACAGAATGGAGGTGTGTGAAGTCAGAATGGAGGTGTGAGAAGTCATAGAATTGAGGTGTTTGAAGTCAGAATTGAGGTGTGTGAACTCATAGAACGCAGGTGTGTGAAATCACAATGGAGGTGTGTGAAGTCATAGAATGGAGGTGTGTGAAGTCACAGAATGCAGGTGTGTGAAGTCATAGAATGGAGGTGTGTGAATTCATAGAATTGAGGTGTGTGAAGTCAGAATGGAGGTGTGTGAAGTCACAGAATTGAGGTGTGTGAACACAGAATGGAGGTTTGTGAAGTCACAAAATGGATGTGTGTGAAGTCATAGAATGGATGTGTGTGAAGTCATAGAATGGATGTTTGTGAAGAAAGAATGAAGGTGTGTGAAGTCATAGAATGGAGGTGTGTGAAGGCAAAGAATGGAGGTGTGTGAAGTCATAGAATGGATGTGTGTGAAGTCATAGAATGGAGGTGTGTGAAGTCATAGAATGGAGGTGTGTAAAGTCACAGAATGGAGGTGTGTGAAGTCAGAATGGAGGTGTGAATTCGCTGAATGGATGTGGGTGAAGTCATAGAAAGGAGGTGTGGGATGTCATAGAATGGAGAAGTGTAAAGTCATAGGGTTGAGATGAGTGAAGTCACAGATTCGAGGTCTGTGAAGTCATAGAATGGAGGTGTGTGAAGTCAGAATGGAGGTGTGTGAAATCATAGAATGCAGATGTGTGAACTCATAAAATGGAGGTGTGTGACGTCACAATGAAAGTGTGTGAAGAAATAGAATGGAAGTGTGTGAAGTCACAGAATGGAGGTGTGTGAAGTCATAGAATGGAGGTTTGTGAAGTCACAGAATGGAGCTGTGTGAAGTCAGAATGGCGGTGTGTGAAGGCATAGAATGGAGGTGTGTGAAGTCAGAATGGAGGTGTGTGAAATCATAGTATCATGGTGTGTGAAGTCACAATGGAGGTGTGTGAAGTCATGGAATGGAGGTGCGTGAAGTCACAGAAAGGAGGTGTGTGAAGTCATAGAATGGAGGTGTGTGAAGTCATAGAATGGAGGTGTGTGAAGTCACAGAATGGAGGTGTGTGAAGTCACAGAATGGAGGTGTGTGAACTCACAATGGAGGTGGTGAATTCACAGAATGGAGGTGAGTGAAGTCACAGAATGGAGGTGTGAGAATTCATAGAATTGAAGTGTGTGAAGTCATAGAATGGAGGTGTGTGAAGTCAAACAATAGAGGTGTGTGAAGTCACAGAATTGAGGTGTGTGAAGTCACAGATTGGAAGTGTGTGAATTCATAGAATGGAGGTGTGTGAAGTCAAAAAGGTGGTGTGTGAAGTCACAAATGCAGGTGTGTGAAGTCACAAATGGAGGTATGTGAAGTCACAGAATGGAGGTGTGTGAACTCACAATAGAGGTGTGTGAACTCACAATGGAGGTGTGTGAAGTCAAAGAATGGAGGTGTGTGAAGTCATAGATGTGAAGTGCGTGAAGTCATAGAATGGAGGTTTGTGAAGTCAAAATGGAGGTGTGTGAAGTCACAGAATGGAGGTGTGTGAACTCAGAATGGAGGTGTGTGAAGTCACAGAAGGGAGGTTTATGAAGTCATATAATGGAGGTGTGTGAAGTCATAGAATGGATGTTTGTGAAGTAAGAATGAAGTTGTGTGAAGTCATAGAATGGAGGTATGTGAAGTCAAAATGAAGGTGTGTGAACTCATAGAATGGAGGTGTGTGAACTCATATAATGGAGGTGTGTGAAGTCATGGAATGGAGGTGTGTTAAGTCAGAATGGAGGTGTGAGAAGTAACAGAATGGAGGTGTGTGAATTCAGAATGGAGGTGAGTGAAGTCATAGAATGGAGGTGTGTGAAGTCAGAATGGAGGTGTGTGAAATCACAGAATGGAGGTGTGTGAATTCAGAATGGAGGTGAGTGAAGTCATAGAATGGAGGTGTGTGAAGTCATAGAATGGAGGTGTGTGAAATCATACAATGGAGGTGTCTGAAATCATAGAATGGAGGTGTTTGAAGTCACAGAATGGAGGTGTGTGAAGTCAGAATGGAGGTGTGTGAAGTCATAGAATTGAGGTGTGTGAAGTCACAGAATTCAGGTGTGTGAAGTCATAGAATGGAGGTGTGTGAAGTCATAGAATTGAGGTGTGTGAAGTCAGAATGGAGGTGTGTGAAGTCACAGAATTGAGGTGTGTGAACACAGAATGGAGGTTTGTGAAGTCACAAAATGGATGTGTGTGAAGTCATAGAATGGATGTGTGTGAAGTCATAGAATGGATGTTTGTGAAGAAAGAATGAAGGTGTGTGAAGTCATAGAATAGAGGTGTGCGAAGGCAAAGAATGGAGGTGTGTGAAGTCATAGAATGGATGTGTATGAAGTCATAGAATGGAGGTGTGTGAAGTCATAGAATGGAGGTGTGTGAAGTCACAGAATGGAGGTGTGTGAAGTCAGAATGGAGGTGTGAAGTCGCTGAATGGAGGTGGGTGAAGTCATAGAAAGGAGGTGTGGGAAGTCATAGAATGGAGAAGTGTGAAGTCATAGGGTTGAGATGAGTGAAGTCACAGATTCGAGGTCTGTGAATTCATAGAATGGAGGTGTGTGAAGTCAGAATGGAGGTGTGTGAAATCATACAATGGAGATGTGTGAACTCATAAAATGGAGGTGCGTGAAGTCACCGAATGGAGGTGAGTGAAGTCACAGAATGGAGGTGTGAGAATTCATAGAATTGAAGTGTGTGAAGTCATAGAATGGAGGTGTGTGAAGTCAAAATGGAGGTGTGTGAAGTCACAGAATGGAGGTGTGTGAACTCAGAATGGAGGTGTGTGAAGTCAAAATGGAGGTGTGTGAAGTCACAGAATGGAGGTGTGTGAAGTCATAGAATGGATGTTTCTGAAGTAAGAATGAAGGTGTGTGAAGTCATAGAATGGAGTTGTGTGAAGTCAAAATGAAGGTGTGTGAACTCATAGAATGGAGGTGTGTGAATTCACAGAATGGAGGTGTTTGCAGTCAAAGAATGGAGGTGTGTGAACACAGAATGCAGGTGTGAGAAGTCACAGAATGGAGGTTTGTGAATTCAGAATGGAGGTGAGTGAAGTCATAGAATGGATGTTTCTAAAGTAAGAATGAAGGTGTGTGAAGTCATAGAATGGAGGTGTGTGAAGTCAAAATGGAGGTGTGTGAACGCATAGAATGGAGGTGTGTGAAGTCATAGAATAGAGGTGTGTGAAGTCATGGAATGGAGGTGTGTGAAGTCCAAGAATGGAGGTGTGTGAAGTCAAAGAATGGAGGTGTGTGAAGTCACAGAATGGAGGTTGCAGGGGCCAACCGGCGGCAAACCAGGGTTCGCAGATTGGGGTTCCTGAAATCAGGGGCAAGGACTAGCAAGAAATAGAAGAGAGACAGACACAGCGGGTCCGGGATGTCCGCAGTCCAGGTAAAGACTGCCGAGACTGCCGGTTTATTTTCCACTCCTCCTTCTTCCCTCCGCCTGACCCAGGGAACCTCCAGGTGTTACATTCATATGGTAATTCTCAGGTCATTTGCATAGAATAGGGCCAGAAAGCAATAAGACAATAAAGCTATCATCTGATGCAAGCCAAGGTACAGTTTGATTCCACTCTGGCTCACAACAGGAGGTGTGTGAAGTCACAGAATTGAAGTGTGTGAAGTCAAAATGGAGGTGTGTGAAGTCACAGAATGGAGGTCTGTGAAGACACAGAAGAGAGGTGTGTGAAGTCAGAATGGAGGTCTGTGAAGTCAGAATGGAGGTGTGTGAAATCATAGAATGGAGGTGTGTGAAGCCACAACGCAGGTGTGTGAACTCATAGAATGAAGGTGTGTGAAGTAAAATTGCAGGTGTGTGAAGTCATAGAATGGAGGTATGTGAAGTCATAGAATGGAGGTGTGTGAAGTCACAGAATGGAGGTGTGTGAAGTCATAGAATGGAGGTGTGTGAAGTCACAGAATGGAGGTGTGTGAAGTCATAGAATGGAGGTGTGTGAAGTCATAGAATGGAGGTGTGTGAAGTCATAGAATGGAGGACTGTGAACTCAGAATGGAGGTTTGTGAAGACATAGAATGGAGGTGTGTGAAGTCACAGAATGGAGGTGTGTGAAGTCATAGAATGGAGGTGTGTGAAGTCATAAATTGGAGGTGTGTGAATTCATAGAATGGAGGTGGGTGAAGTCACAATGGAGTTGTGTGAAGTCATAGAATGGTTGTTTTTGATGTCAACGAATGGAGGTGTGTGAAGTCATAGAATGGAGGTGTGTGAAGTCAGATTGGAGGTGTGTGAAATCACAGAATGGAGGTGTGTCAACTCAGAAATGAGGTGTGTGAAGCCATAGAATGGAGGTGTGTGAAGTCATAGAATGGAGGTGTGTGAAGTCATAGAATGGAAGTGTGTGAAGTCATAGAATGGAGGTCTGTGAACTCAGAATGGGGGTTTGTGAACTCATAGAATAGAGGTGTGTGAACTCAGAATGGAGGTGTGTGAAGTCACAGAATGGAGGTGTGTGAAGTCATAGAATGGAGGTGTGTGAAATCACAGAATGGAGGTGTGTGAATTCATAGAATGGAGGTGTGTGAAGTCATAGGATCGAGGTGTGTGAAGTCACAGAATGGAGGTGTGTGAAGTCACAGAATGGAGGTGTGTGAAGCCACAGAATGGAGGTGTGTGAAGTCCTAGAATGGAGGTGTGTTTAGTCACAGAATGGAGCTTTGTGAAGTCATAGAATGGAGGTGTGTGAAGTCAAATTGGAGGTGTGTGAAATCATAGAATGGAGGTGTGTGAACTCATAGAATGGATGTTTGTGAAGTAAGAATGAAGGTGTGTGAAGTCATAGAATGGAGGTATGTGAAGTCAAAATGAAGGTGTGTGAACTCATAGAATGGAGGTGTGTGAACTCATATAATGGAGGTGTGTGAAGTCATGGAATGGAGGTGTGTTAAGTCAGAATGGAGGTGTGAGAAGTAACAGAATGGAGGTGTGTGAATTCAGAATGGAGGTGAGTGAAGTCATAGAATGGAGGTGTGTGAAGTCAGAATGGAGGTGTGAGAAATCACAGAATGGAGGTGTGTGAATTCAGAATGGAGGTGAGTGAAGTCATAGAATGGAGGTGTGTGAAGTCATAGAATGGAGGTGTGTGAAACCATACAATGGAGGTGTCTGAAATCATAGAATGGAGGTGTTTGAAGTCACAGAATGGAGGTGTGTGAAGTCAGAATGGAGGTGTGAGAAGTCATAGAATTGAGGTGTTTGAAGTCAGAATTGAGGTGTGTGAACTCATAGAACGCAGGTGTGTGAAATCACAATGGAGGTGTGTGAAGTCATAGAATGGAGGTGTGTGAAGTCACAGAATGCAGGTGTGTGAAGTCATAGAATGGAGGTGTGTGAATTCATAGAATTGAGGTGTGTGAAGTCAGAATGGAGGTGTGTGAAGTCACAGAATTGAGGTGTGTGAACACAGAATGGAGGTTTGTGAAGTCACAAAATGGATGTGTGTGAAGTCATAGAATGGATGTGTGTGAAGTCATAGAATGGATGTTTGTGAAGAAAGAATGAAGGTGTGTGAAGTCATAGAATGGAGGTGTGTGAAGGCAAAGAATGGAGGTGTGTGAAGTCATAGAATGGATGTGTGTGAAGTCATAGAATGGAGGTGTGTGAAGTCATAGAATGGAGGTGTGTAAAGTCACAGAATGGAGGTGTGTGAAGTCAGAATGGAGGTGTGAATTCGCTGAATGGATGTGGGTGAAGTCATAGAAAGGAGGTGTGGGATGTCATAGAATGGAGAAGTGTAAAGTCATAGGGTTGAGATGAGTGAAGTCACAGATTCGAGGTCTGTGAAGTCATAGAATGGAGGTGTGTGAAGTCAGAATGGAGGTGTGTGAAATCATAGAATGCAGATGTGTGAACTCATAAAATGGAGGTGTGTGACGTCACAATGAAAGTGTGTGAAGAAATAGAATGGAAGTGTGTGAAGTCACAGAATGGAGGTGTGTGAAGTCATAGAATGGAGGTTTGTGAAGTCACAGAATGGAGCTGTGTGAAGTCAGAATGGCGGTGTGTGAAGGCATAGAATGGAGGTGTGTGAAGTCAGAATGGAGGTGTGTGAAATCATAGTATCATGGTGTGTGAAGTCACAATGGAGGTGTGTGAAGTCATGGAATGGAGGTGCGTGAAGTCACAGAAAGGAGGTGTGTGAAGTCATAGAATGGAGGTGTGTGAAGTCATAGAATGGAGGTGTGTGAAGTCACAGAATGGAGGTGTGTGAAGTCACAGAATGGAGGTGTGTGAACTCACAATGGAGGTGGTGAAGTCACAGAATGGAGGTGAGTGAAGTCACAGAATGGAGGTGTGAGAATTCATAGAATTGAAGTGTGTGAAGTCATAGAATGGAGGTGTGTGAAGTCAAACAATAGAGGTGTGTGAAGTCACAGAATTGAGGTGTGTGAAGTCACAGATTGGAAGTGTGTGAATTCATAGAATGGAGGTGTGTGAAGTCAAAAAGGTGGTGTGTGAAGTCACAAATGCAGGTGTGTGAAGTCACAAATGGAGGTATGTGAAGTCACAGAATGGAGGTGTGTGAACTCACAATAGAGGTGTGTGCACTCACAATGGAGGTGTGTGAAGTCAAAGAATGGAGGTGTGTGAAGTCATAGATGTGAAGTGCGTGAAGTCATAGAATGGAGGTTTGTGAAGTCAAAATGGAGGTGTGTGAAGTCACAGAATGGAGGTGTGTGAACTCAGAATGGAGGTGTGTGAAGTCACAGAAGGGAGGTTTATGAAGTCATATAATGGAGGTGTGTGAAGTCATAGAATGGATGTTTGTGAAGTAAGAATGAAGTTGTGTGAAGTCATAGAATGGAGGTATGTGAAGTCAAAATGAAGGTGTGTGAACTCATAGAATGGAGGTGTGTGAACTCATATAATGGAGGTGTGTGAAGTCATGGAATGGAGGTGTGTTAAGTCAGAATGGAGGTGTGAGAAGTAACAGAATGGAGGTGTGTGAATTCAGAATGGAGGTGAGTGAAGTCATAGAATGGAGGTGTGTGAAGTCAGAATGGAGGTGTGTGAAATCACAGAATGGAGGTGTGTGAATTCAGAATGGAGGTGAGTGAAGTCATAGAATGGAGGTGTGTGAAGTCATAGAATGGAGGTGTGTGAAATCATACAATGGAGGTGTCTGAAATCATAGAATGGAGGTGTTTGAAGTCACAGAATGGAGGTGTGTGAAGTCAGAATGGAGGTGTGTGAAGTCATAGAATTGAGGTGTGTGAAGTCACAGAATTCAGGTGTGTGAAGTCATAGAATGGAGGTGTGTGAAGTCATAGAATTGAGGTGTGTGAAGTCAGAATGGAGGTGTGTGAAGTCACAGAATTGAGGTGTGTGAACACAGAATGGAGGTTTGTGAAGTCACAAAATGGATGTGTGTGAAGTCATAGAATGGATGTGTGTGAAGTCATAGAATGGATGTTTGTGAAGAAAGAATGAAGGTGTGTGAAGTCATAGAATAGAGGTGTGCGAAGGCAAAGAATGGAGGTGTGTGAAGTCATAGAATGGATGTGTATGAAGTCATAGAATGGAGGTGTGTGAAGTCATAGAATGGAGGTGTGTGAAGTCACAGAATGGAGGTGTGTGAAGTCAGAATGGAGGTGTGAAGTCGCTGAATGGAGGTGGGTGAAGTCATAGAAAGGAGGTGTGGGAAGTCATAGAATGGAGAAGTGTGAAGTCATAGGGTTGAGATGAGTGAAGTCACAGATTCGAGGTCTGTGAATTCATAGAATGGAGGTGTGTGAAGTCAGAATGGAGGTGTGTGAAATCATACAATGGAGATGTGTGAACTCATAAAATGGAGGTGCGTGAAGTCACCGAATGGAGGTGAGTGAAGTCACAGAATGGAGGTGTGAGAATTCATTGAATTGAAGTGTGTGAAGTCATAGAATGGAGGTGTGTGAAGTCAAAATGGAGGTGTTTGCAGTCAAAGAATGGAGGTGTGTGAACACAGAATGCAGGTGTGAGAAGTCACAGAATGGAGGTTTGTGAATTCAGAATGGAGGTGAGTGAAGTCATAGAATGGATGTTTCTAAAGTAAGAATGAAGGTGTGTGAAGTCATAGAATGGAGGTGTGTGAAGTCAAAATGGAGGTGTGTGAACGCATAGAATGGAGGTGTGTGAAGTCATAGAATAGAGGTGTGTGAAGTCATGGAATGGAGGTGTGTGAAGTCCAAGAATGGAGGTGTGTGAAGTCAAAGAATGGAGGTGTGTGAAGTCACAGAATGGAGGTTGCAGGGGCCAACCGGCGGCAAACCAGGGTTCGCAGATTGGGGTTCCTGAAATCAGGGGCAAGGACTAGCAAGAAATAGAAGAGAGACAGACACAGCGGGTCCGGGATGTCCGCAGTCCAGGTAAAGACTGCCGAGACTGCCGGTTTATTTTCCACTCCTCCTTCTTCCCTCCGCCTGACCCAGGGAACCTCCAGGTGTTACATTCATATGGTAATTCTCAGGTCATTTGCATAGAATAGGGCCAGAAAGCAATAAGACAATAAAGCTATCATCTGATGCAAGCCAAGGTACAGTTTGATTCCACTCTGGCTCACAACAGGAGGTGTGTGAAGTCACAGAATTGAAGTGTGTGAAGTCAAAATGGAGGTGTGTGAAGTCACAGAATGGAGGTCTGTGAAGACACAGAAGAGAGGTGTGTGAAGTCAGAATGGAGGTCTGTGAAGTCAGAATGGAGGTGTGTGAAATCATAGAATGGAGGTGTGTGAAGCAACAACGCAGGTGTGTGAACTCATAGAATGAAGGTGTGTGAAGTAAAATTGCAGGTGTGTGAAGTCATAGAATGGAGGTGTGTGAAGTCATAGAATGGAGGTGTGTGAAGTCACAGAATGGAGGTGTGTGAAGTCATAGAATGGAGGTGTGTGAAGTCACAGAATGGAGGTGTGTGAAGTCATAGAATGGAGGTGTGTGAAGTCATAGAATGGAGGTGTGTGAAGTCATAGAATGGAGGACTGTGAACTCAGAATGGAGGTTTGTAAAGACATAGAATGGAGGTGTGTGAAGTCACAGAATGGAGGTGTGTGAAGTCATAGAATGGAGGTGTGTGAAGTCATAAAATGGAGGTGTGTGAATTCATAGAATGGAGGTGGGTGAAGTCACAATGGAGTTGTGTGAAGTCATAGAATGGTTGTTTTTGATGTCAACGAATGGAGGTGTGTGAAGTCATAGAATGGAGGTGTGTGAAGTCAGATTGGAGGTGTGTGAAATCACAGAATGGAGGTGTGTCAACTCAGAAATGAGGTGTGTGAAGCCATAGAATGGAGGTGTGTGAAGTCATAGATTGGAGGTGTGTGAAATCATAGAATGGAGGTGTGTGAAGTCAAAGAATTGAGGTGTGTGAAGTCAGAATGGAGGTGTGTGAAGTCAGAATGGAGGTGTGTGAAGTCATAGAATGGAAGTGTGTGAAGTCACAGAATGGAGGTGTGTGAAGTCATGGAATGGAGGTGTGTGAAATCACAGAATGGAGGTGTGTGAATTCATAGAGTGGAGGTGTGTGAAGTCATAGGATCGAGGTGTGTGAAGTCACAGAATGGAGGTGTGTGAAGTCACAGAATGGAGGTGTGTGAAGTCTCAGAATGGAGGTGTGTGAACTCAGAATGGAGGTGTGTGAAGCCACAGAATGGAGGTGTGTGAAGTCCTAGAATGGAGGTGTGTGAAGTCACAGAATGGAGGTTTGTGAAGTCATAGAATGGAGGTGTGTGAAGTCAGAGAATGGATGTTTCTAAAGTAAGAATGAAGGTGTGTGAAGTCATAGAATGGAGGTGTGTAAAGTCAAATTGGAGGTGTGTGAACTCATAGAATGGAGGTGTGTGAACTCATAGAATGGAGGTGTGTGAAGTCATGGAATGGAGGTGTGTGAAGTCAAAGAATGGAGGTGTGTGAAGTGAAACAATAGAGGTGTGTGAAGTCACAGAATGGAGGTGTGTGAAGTCACAGAATGGAGTTGTGTGAAGTCAAAACGGAGGTGTGTGAAGTCACAGAATGGAGGTGTGTGAAGTCACAGAATGGAGGTGTGTGAAGTCAAAAAGGTGGTGTGTGAAGTCACAGAATGGAGGTGTGTGAAGTCACAGAATGGAGGTGTGTGAACACAGAATGCAGGTGTGAGAAGTCACAGAATGGAGGTTTGTGAATTCAGAATGGAGGTGAGTGAAGTCATAGAATGGATGTTTCTAAAGTAAGAATGAAAGTGTGTGAAGTCATAGAATGGAGGTGTGTGAAGTCAAAATGGAGGTGTGTGAATGCATAGAATGGAGGTGTGTGAAGTCATAGAATAGAGGTGTATGAAGTCATGGAATGGAGGTGTGTGAAGTCCAAGAATGGAGGTGTGTGAAGTCAAAGAATGGAAGTGTGTGAAGTCACAGAATGGAGGTTGCAGGGGCCAACCAGCGGCAAACCAGGGTTCGCAGATTGGGGTTCCTGAAATCAGGGGCAAGGACTAGCAAGAAATAGAAGAGAGACAGACACAGCGGGTCCGGGATGTCCGCAGTCCAGGTAAAGACTGCCGAGACTGCCGGTTTATTTTCCACTCCTCCTTCTTCCCTCCTCCTGACCCAGGGAACCTCCAGGTGTTACATTCATATGGTAATTCTCAGGTCATTTGCATAGAATAGGGCCAGAAAGCAATAAGACAATAAAGCCATCGTCTGATGCAAGCCAAGGTACAGTTTGATTCCACTCTGGCTCACAACAGGAGGTGTGTGAAGTCACAGAATTGAAGTGTGTGAAGTCAAAATGGAGGTGTGTGAAGTCACAGAATGGAGGTCTGTGAAGACACAGAAGAGAGGTGTGTGAAGTCAGAATGGAGGTCTGTGAAGTCAGAATGGAGGTGTGTGAAGCCACAATGCAGGTGTGTGAACTCATGGAATGAAGGTGTGTGAAGTAAAATTGCAGGTGTGTGAAGTCATAGAATGGAGGTGTGTGAAGTCATAGAATGGAGGTGTGTGAAGTCACAGAATGGAGGTGTGTGAAGTCATAGAATGGAGGTGTGTGAAGTCACAGAATGGAGGTGTGTGAAGGCATAGAATGGAGGTGTGTGAAGTCATAGAATGGAGGTGTGTGAAGTCATAGAATGGAGGACTGTGAACTCAGAATGGAGGTTTGTGAAGACATAGAATGGAGGTGTGTGAAGTCACAGAATGGAGGTGTGTGAAGTCATAGAATGGAGGTGTGTGAAGTCATAAAATGGAGGTGTGTGAATTCATAGAATGGAGGTGGGTGAAGTCACAATGGAGTTGTGTGAAGTCATAGAATGGTTGTTTTTGATGTCAACGAATGGAGGTGTGTGAAGTCATAGAATGGAGGTGTGTGAAGTCAGATTGGAGGTGTGTGAAATCACAGAATGGAGGTGTGTCAACTCAGAAATGAGGTGTGTGAAGCCATAGAATGGAGGTGTGTGAAGTCATAGAATGGAGGTGTGTGAAATCATAGAATGGAAGTGTGTGAAGTCATAGAATGGAGGTCTGTGAACTCAGAATGGGGGTTTGTGAAGTCATAGAATAGAGGTGTGTGAACTCAGAATGGAGGTGTGTGAAGTCACAGAATGGAGGTGTGTGAAGTCATAGAATGGAGGTGTGTGAAATCACAGAATGGAGGTGTGTGAATTCATAGAATGGAGGTGTGTGAAGTCATAGGATCGAGGTGTGTGAAGTCACAGAATGGAGGTGTGTGAAGTCACAGAATGGAGGTGTGTGAAGTCACAGAATGGAGGTGTGTGAACTCAGAATGGAGGTGTGTGAAGCCACAGAATGGAGGAGTGTGAAGTCCTAGAATGGAGGTGTGTTTAGTCACAGAATGGAGCTTTGTGAAGTCATAGAATGGAGGTGTGTGAAGTCAAATTGGAGGTGTGTGAACTCATAGAATGGAGGTGTGTGAACTCATAGAATGGATGTTTGTGAAGTAAGAATGAAGGTGTGTGAAGTCATAGAATGGAGGTATGTGAAGTCAAAATGAAGGTGTGTGAACTCATAGAATGGAGGTGTGTGAACTCATATAATGGAGGTGTGTGAAGTCATGGAATGGAGGTGTGTTAAGTCAGAATGGAGGTGTGAGAAGTAACAGAATGGAGGTGTGTGAATTCAGAATGGAGGTGAGTGAAGTCATAGAATGGAGGTGTGTGAAGTCAGAATGGAGGTGTGAGAAATCACAGAATGGAGGTGTGTGAATTCAGAATGGAGGTGAGTGAAGTCATAGAATGGAGGTGTGTGAAGTCATAGAATGGAGGTGTGTGAAATCATACAATGGAGGTGTCTGAAATCATAGAATGGAGGTGTTTGAAGTCACAGAATGGAGGTGTGTGAAGTCAGAATGGAGGTGTGAGAAGTCATAGAATTGAGGTGTGTGAAGTCACAGAATTCAGGTGTGTGAAGTCATAGAATGGAGGTGTGTGAAGTCATAGAATTGAGGTGTGTGAAGTCAGAATGGAGGTGTGTGAAGTCAGAATGGAGGTGTGTGAAGTCATAGAATGGAAGTGTGTGAAGTCACAGAATGGAGGTGTGTGAAGTCATGGAATGGAGGTGTGTGAAATCACAGAATGGAGGTGTGTGAATTCATAGAGTGGAGGTGTGTGAAGTCATAGGATCGAGGTGTGTGAAGTCACAGAATGGAGGTGTGTGAAGTCACAGAATGGAGGTGTGTGAAGTCACAGAATGGAGGTGTGTGAACTCAGAATGGAGGTGTGTGAAGCCACAGAATGGAGGTGTGTGAAGTCCTAGAATGGAGGTGTGTGAAGTCACAGAATGGAGGTTTGTGAAGTCATAGAATGGAGGTGTGTGAAGTCAGAGAATGGATGTTTCTAAAGTAAGAATGAAGGTGTGTGAAGTCATAGAATGGAGGTGTGTAAAGTCAAATTGGAGGTGTGTGAACTCATAGAATGGAGGTGTGTGAACTCATAGAATGGAGGTGTGTGAAGTCATGGAATGGAGGTGTGTGAAGTCAAAGAATGGAGGTGTGTGAAGTGAAACAATAGAGGTGTGTGAAGTCACAGAATGGAGGTGTGTGAAGTCACAGAATGGAGTTGTGTGAAGTCAAAACGGAGGTGTGTGAAGTCACAGAATGGAGGTGTGTGAAGTCACAGAATGGAGGTGTGTGAAGTCAAAAAGGTGTTGTGTGAAGTCACAGAATGGAGGTGTGTGAAGTCACAGAATGGAGGTGTGTGAACACAGAATGCAGGTGTGAGAAGTCACAGAATGGAGGTTTGTGAATTCAGAATGGAGGTGAGTGAAGTCATAGAATGGATGTTTCTAAAGTAAGAATGAAAGTGTGTGAAGTCATAGAATGGAGGTGTGTGAAGTCAAAATGGAGGTGTGTGAATGCATAGAATGGAGGTGTGTGAAGTCATAGAATAGAGGTGTGTGAAGTCATGGAATGGAGGTGTGTGAAGTCCAAGAATGGAGGTGTGTGAAGTCAAAGAATGGAAGTGTGTGAAGTCACAGAATGGAGGTTGCAGGGGCCAACCAGCGGCAAACCAGGGTTCGCAGATTGGGGTTCCTGAAATCAGGGGCAAGGACTAGCAAGAAATAGAAGAGAGACAGACACAGCGGGTCCGGGATGTCCGCAGTCCAGGTAAAGACTGCCGAGACTGCCGGTTTATTTTCCACTCCTCCTTCTTCCCTCCTCCTGACCCAGGGAACCTCCAGGTGTTACATTCATATGGTAATTCTCAGGTCATTTGCATAGAATAGGGCCAGAAAGCAATAAGACAATAAAGACATCGTCTGATGTAAGCCAAGGTACAGTTTGATTCCACTCTGGCTCACAACAGGAGGTGTGTGAAGTCACAGAATTGAAGTGTGTGAAGTCAAAATGGAGGTGTGTGAAGTCACAGAATGGAGGTCTGTGAAGACACAGAAGAGAGGTGTGTGAAGTAAGAATGGAGGTCTGTGAAGTCAGAATGGAGGTGTGTGAAGCCACAACGCAGGTGTGTGAACTCATGGAATGAAGGTGTGTGAAGTAAAATTGCAGGTGTGTGAAGTCATAGAATGGAGGTGTGTGAAGTCATAGAATGGAGGTGTGTGAAGTCACAGAATGGAGGTGTGTGAAGTCATAGAATGGAGGTGTGTGAAGTCACAGAATGGAGGTGTGTGAAGGCATAGAATGGAGGTGTGTGAAGTCATAGAATGGAGGTGTGTGAAGTCATAGAATGGAGGACTGTGAACTCAGAATGGAGGTTTGTGAAGACATAGAATGGAGGTGTGTGAAGTCACAGAATGGAGGTGTGTGAAGTCATAGAATGGAGGTGTGTGAAGTCATAAAATGGAGGTGTGTGAATTCATAGAATGGAGGTGGGTGAAGTCACAATGGAGTTGTGTGAAGTCATAGAATGGTTGTTTTTGATGTCAACGAATGGAGGTGTGTGAAGTCATAGAATGGAGGTGTGTGAAGTCAGATTGGAGGTGTGTGAAATCACAGAATGGAGGTGTGTCAACTCAGAAATGAGGTGTGTGAAGCCATAGAATGGAGGTGTGTGAAGTCATAGAATGGAGGTGTGTGAAATCATAGAATGGAAGTGTGTGAAGTCATAGAATGGAGGTCTGTGAACTCAGAATGGGGGTTTGTGAAGTCATAGAATAGAGGTGTGTGAACTCAGAATGGAGGTGTGTGAAGTCACAGAATGGAGGTGTGTGAAGTCATAGAATGGAGGTGTGTGAAATCACAGAATGGAGGTGTGTGAATTCATAGAATGGAGGTGTGTGAAGTCATAGGATCGAGGTGTGTGAAGTCACAGAATGGAGGTGTGTGAAGTCACAGAATGGAGGTGTGTGAAGTCACAGAATGGAGGTGTGTGAACTCAGAATGGATGTGTGTGAAGCCACAGAATGGAGGTGTGTGAAGTCCTAGAATGGAGGTGTGTTTAGTCACAGAATGGAGCTTTGTGAAGTCATAGAATGGAGGTGTGTGAAGTCAAATTGGAGGTGTGTGAACTCATAGAATGGAGGTGTGTGAACTCATAGAATGGATGTTTGTGAAGTAAGAATGAAGGTGTGTGAAGTCATAGAATGGAGGTATGTGAAGTCAAAATGAAGGTGTGTGAACTCATAGAATGGAGGTGTGTGAACTCATATAATGGAGGTGTGTGAAGTCATGGAATGGAGGTGTGTTAAGTCAGAATGGAGGTGTGAGAAGTAACAGAATGGAGGTGTGTGAATTCAGAATGGAGGTGAGTGAAGTCATAGAATGGAGGTGTGTGAAGTCAGAATGGAGGTGTGAGAAATCACAGAATGGAGGTGTGTGAATTCAGAATGGAGGTGAGTGAAGTCATAGAATGGAGGTGTGTGAAGTCATAGAATGGAGGTGTGTGAAATCATACAATGGAGGTGTCTGAAATCATAGAATGGAGGTGTTTGAAGTCACAGAATGGAGGTGTGTGAAGTCAGAATGGAGGTGTGAGAAGTCATAGAATTGAGGTGTTTGAAGTCAGAATTGAGGTGTGTGAACTCATAGAACGCAGGTGTGTGAAATCACAATGGAGGTGTGTGAAGTCATAGAATGGAGGTGTGTGAAGTCACAGAATGCAGGTGTGTGAAGTCATAGAATGGAGGTGTGTGAATTCATAGAATTGAGGTGTGTGAAGTCAGAATGGAGGTGTGTGAAGTCACAGAATTGAGGTGTGTGAACACAGAATGGAGGTTTGTGAAGTCACAAAATGGATGTGTGTGAAGTCATAGAATGGATGTGTGTGAAGTCATAGAATGGATGTTTGTGAAGAAAGAATGAAGGTGTGTGAAGTCATAGAATAGAGGTGTGCGAAGGCAAAGAATGGAGGTGTGTGAAGTCATAGAATGGATGTGTGTGAAGTCATAGAATGGAGGTGTGTGAAGTCATAGAATGGAGGTGTCTGAAGTCACAGAATGGAGGTGTGTGAAGTCAGAATGGAGGTGTGAAGTCGCTGAATGTAGGTGGGTGAAGTCATAGAAAGGAGTTGTGGGAAGTTATAGAATGGAGAAGTGTGAAGTCATAGGGTTGAGATGAGTGAAGTCACAGATACGAGGTCTGTGAATTCATAGAATGGAGGTGTGTGAAATCACACAATGGAGATGTGTGAACTCATAAAATGGAGGTGCGTGAAGTCACAGAATGGAGGTGAGTGAAGTCACAGAATGGAGGTGTGAGAATTCATAGAATTGAAGTGTGTGAAGTCATAGAATGGAGGTGTGTGAAGTCAAAATGGAGGTGTGTGAAGTCACAGAATGGAGGTGTGTGAACTCAGAATGGAGGTGTGTGAAGTCACAGAATGGAGGTTTGTGAAGTCATATAATGGAGGTGTGTGAAGTCATAGAATGGATGTTTCTGAAGTAAGAATGAAGGTGTGTGAAGTCATAGAATGGAGTTGTGTGAAGTCAAAATGAAGGTGTGTGAACTCATAGAATGGAGGTGTGTGAATTCACACAATGGAGGTGTTTGAAGTCAAAGAATGGAGGTGTGTGAACACAGAATGCAGGTGTGAGAAGTCACAGAATGGAGGTTTGTGAATTCAGAATGGAGGTGAGTGAAGTCATAGAATGGATGTTTCTAAAGTAAGAATGAAGGTGTGTGAAGTCATAGAATGGAGGTGTGTGAAGTCAAAATGGAGGTGTATGAACGCATAGAATGGAGGTGTGTGAAGTCATAGAATAGAGGTGTGTGAAGTCATGGAATGGAGGTGTGTGAAGTCATAGAATGGAGGTGTGTGAAATCATAGAATGGAGGTGTGTGAAGTCAAAGAATTGAGGTGTGTGAAGTGAGAATGGAGGTGTGTGAAGTCAGAATGGAGGTGTGTGAAGTCATAGAATGGAAGTGTGTGAAGTCATAGAATGGAGGTCTGTGAACTCAGAATGGGGGTTTGTGAAGTCATAGAATAGAGGTGTGTGAACTCAGAATGGAGGTGTGTGAAGTCACAGAATGGAGGTGTGTGAAGTCATAGAATGGAGGTGTGTGAAATCACAGAATGGAGGTGTGTGAACTCAGAATGGAGGTGTGTGAAGCCACAGAATGGAGGTGTGTGAAGTCCTAGAATGGAGGTGTGTGAAGTCACAGAATGGAGGTTTGTGAAGTCATAGAATGGAGGTGTGTGAAGTCAGAGAATGGATGTTTCTGAAGTAAGAATGAAGGTGTGTGAAGTCATAGAATGGAGGTGTGTGAAGTCAAATTGGAGGTGTGTGAACTCATAGAATGGAGGTGTGTACTCATAGAATGGAGGTGTGTGAAGTCATGGAATGGAGGTGTGTGAAGTCAAAGAATGGAGGTGTGTGAAGTGAAACAATAGAGGTGTGTGAAGTCACAGAATAGAGGTGTGTGAAGTCACAGAATGAAGTGTGTGAAGTCAAAACGGAGGTGTGTGAAGTCACAGAATGGAGGTGTGTGAAGTCACAGAATGGAGGTGTGTGAAGTCACAGAATGGAGGTGTGTGAAGTCAAAAAGGTGGTGTGTGAAGTCACAGAATGGAGGTGTGTGAAGTCACAGAATGGAGGTGTGTGAACACAGAATGCAGGTGTGAAAAGTCACGGAATGGAGGTTTGTGAATTCAGAATGGAGGTGAGTGAAGTCATAGAATGGATGTTTCTAAAGTAAGAATGAAGGTGTGTGAAGTCATAGAATGGAGGTGTGTGAAGTCAAAATGGAGGTGTGTGAACGCATAGAATGGAGGTGTGTGAAGTCATAGAATAGAGGTGTGTGAAGTCATGGAATGGAGGTGTGTGAAGTCCAAGAATGGAGGTGTGTGAAGTCAAAGAATGGAGGTGTGTGAAGTCACAGAATGAAGGTTGCAGGGGCCAACCGGCGGCAAACCAGGGTTCGCAGATTGGGGTTCCTGAAATCAGGGGCAAGGACTAGCAAGAAATAGAAAAGAGACAGACACAGCGGGTCTGGGATGTCCGCAGTCCAGGTAAAGACTGCCGAGACTGCCGGTTTATTTTCCACTCTTCCTTCTTCCCTCCTCCTGACCCAGGGAACCTCCAGGTGTTACATTCATATGGTAATTCTCAGGTCATTTGCATAGAATAGGGCCAGAAAGCAATAAGACAATAAAGCAATCGTCTGATGCAAGCCAAGGTACAGTTTGATTCCACTCTGGCTCACAACAGGAGGTGTGTGAAGTCACAGAATTGAAGTGTGTGAAGTCAAAATGGAGGTGTGTGAAGTCACAGAATGGAGGTCTGTGAAGACACAGAATAGAGGTGTGTGAAGTCAGAATGGAGGTCTGTGAAGTCAGAATGGAGGTGTGTGAAATCATAGAATGGAGGTGTGTGAAGCCACAAGGCAGGTGGGTGAACTCATGGAATGAAGGTGTGTGAAGTAAAATTGCAGGTGTGTGAAGGCATAGAATGGAGGTGTGTGAAGTCATAGAATGGAGGTGTGTGAAGTCACAGAATGGAGGTGTGTGAAGTCATAGAATGGAGGTGTGTGAAGTCACAGAATGGAGGTGTGTGAAGTCATAGAATGGAGGTGTGTGAAGTCATAGAATGGAGGTGTGTGAAGTCACAGAATGGAGGTGTGTGAAGTCATAGAATGGAGGTGTGTGAAGTCATAAAATGGAGGTGTGTGAATTCATAGAATGGAGGTGTGTGAAGTCACAATGGAGTTGTGTGAAGTCATAGAATGGTTGTTTTTGATGTCAACGAATGGAGGTGTGTGAAGTCATAGAATGGAGGTGTGTGAAGCTAGATTGGAGGTGTGTGAAATCACAGAATGGAGGTGTGTCAACTCAGAAATGAGGTGTGTGAAGCCATAGAATGGAGGTGTGTGAAGTCATAGAATGGAGGTGTGAGAAATCATAGAATGGAGTTGTGAAGTCAAAGAATTGAGGTGTGTGAAGTCAGAATGGAGGTGTGTGAAGTCAGAATGGAGGTGTGTGAAGTCATAGAATGGAAGAGTGTGAAGTCATAGAATGGAGGTCTGTGAACTCAGAATGGGGGTTTGTGAAGTCATAGAATAGAGGTGTGTGAATTCAGAATGGAGGTGTGTGAAGTCACAGAATGGAGGTGTGTGAAGTCATAGAATGGAGGTGTGTGAAATCACAGAATGGAGGTGTGTGAATTCATAGAATGGAGGTGTGTGAAGTCATAGGATCGAGGTGTGTGAAGTCACAGAATGGAGGTGTGTGAAGTCACAGAATGGAGGTGTGTGAAATCACAGAATGGGGTGTGTGAACTCAGAATGGAGGTGTGTGAAGCCACAGAATGGAGGTGTGTGAAGTCCTAGAATGGAGGTGTGTGAAGTCACAGAATGGAGGTTTGTGAAGTCATTGAATGGAGGTGTGTGAAGTCAGAGAATGGATGTTTCTGAAGTAAGAATGAAGGTGTGTGAAGTCATAGAATGGAGGTGTGTGACGTCAAATTGGAGGTGTGTGAACTCATAGAATGGAGGTGTGTGAACTCATAGAATGGAGGTGTGTGAAGTCATGGAATGGAGGTGTGTGAAGTCAAAGAATGGAGGTGTGTGAAGTGAAACAATAGTGGTGTGTGAAGTCACAGAATGGAGGTGTGTGAAGTCACAGAATGGAAGTGTGTGAAGTCAAAACGGAGGTGTGTGAAGTCACAGAATGGAGGTGTGTGAAGTAAGAATGAAGTTGTTTGAAGTCATAGAGTGGAGGTGTGTGAAGTCACAGAATGGAGGTGTGTGAAGTCATAGAATGGAGGTGTGTGAACTCATAGAATTGAGGTGTGTGAAGTCATAGAATGGAGGTGTGTGAAGTCATAAAATGGAGGTGTGTGAACTCATAGAATGGAGGTGTGTGAAGTCAAAATGGAGTTGTGTGAAGTCATAGAATGGTGTTTTTTGATGTCAACGAATGGAGGTGTGTGAAGTCATAGAATGGAGGTGTGTGAAGTCAGAATGGAGGGCTGTGAAGTCAGAATGGAGGTGTGTGAAGTCACAGAATGGAGGTGTGTGAAGTCATAGAATGGAAGTGTGTGAAATCATAGAATGAAGGTGTGTGAAGTCAGAATGGAGGTGTGTCACGTCACAGAATTGAGGTCTGTGAAGTCAGAGAATGGAGGTGTGTGAAGTCAGAATGAAGGTGTTTGAAGTCATGGAATGGAGGTGTGTGAAGTCACAGAATGGAGGTGTGTGAAGTCATAGAATGGAGGTGTGTGAACTCAGAATGGAGGTGTGTGAAGTCACAGAATGGAGGTTTGTGAAGTCATAGAATGGAGGTGTGTGAAGTCAGAGAATGGATGTTTCTGAAGTAAGAATGAAGGTGTGTGAAGTCATAGAATGGAGATGTGTGAAGTCAAATTGGAGGTGTGTGAACTCATAGAATGGAGGTGTGTGAACTCATAGAATGGAGGTTTGTGAAGTCATGGAATGGCGGTGTGTGAAGTCAAAGAATGGAGGTGTGTGATGTGAAACAATAGAGGTGTGTGAAGTCACAGAGTGGAGGTGTGTGAAGTCACAGATTGGAAGTGTATGAAGGCAAAACGGAGGTGTGTGAAGTCACAGAATGGAGGTGTGTGAAGTCACAGAATGGAGGTGTGTGAAGTCAAAAAGGTGGTGTGTGAAGTCACAGAATGGAGCTGTGTGAATTCATAGAATGGAGGTGTGTGAAGTCAGAATGGAGGGGTGTGAAGTCAGAATGGAGGTGTGTGAAGTCACAGAATGGAGGTGTGTGAAGTCATAGAATGGAGGTGTGTGAAATCATAGAATGGAGGTGTGTGAAGTCAGAATGGAGGGGTGTCAAGTCACAGAATTGAGGTGTGTGAAGTCAGAGAATGGAGGTGTGTGAAGTCAGAATGAAGGTGTGTGAAGTCACAGAAAGGAGGTGTGTGAAGTCACAGAATGGATGTTTGTGAAGTAAGAATGAAGGTGTTTGAAGTCATAGAATGGAGGTGTGTGAAGTCAAAGAATGGAGGTGTGTGAAGTCACAAAATGGAGGTGTGTGAACTCGTAGAATGGAGGTGTGTGAAGTCACAATGGAGCTGTGTGTAGTCATAGAATGGTGGTTTTTGATGTCAACGAATGGAGGTGTGTGAAGTCATAGAATGGAGGTGTGTGAAGTCATAGAATGGAAGTGTGTGAAATAATAGAATGGAGGTGTGTGAAGTGAAAAAGCTGGTGTGTGAAGTCACAGAATGGAGGTGTGTGAAGTCACAGAATTGAGGTGTGTGAAGTCACAGAATGGAGGTGTGTGAAGTCACAGAATGGATGTTTGTGAAGTAAGAATGAAGGTGTTTGAAGTCATAGAGTGGAGGTGTGTGATGTCACAGAATGGAGATGTGTGAAGTCAGATTGGAGGTGTGTGAAATCACAGAATGCAGGTGTGTGAAGTCATAGAATGGAGGTGTGTGAAGTCAAAATGGAGTTGTGTGAAGTCATAGAATGGTGTTTTTTGATGTCAACGAATGGAGGTGTGTGAAGTCATAGAATGGAGGTGTGTGAAGTCAGAATGGAGGGGTGTGAAGTCAGAATGGAGGTGTGTGAAGTCACAGAATGGAGGTGTGTGAAGTCATAGAATGGAGGTGTTTAAAATCATAGAATGAATGTGTGTGAAGTCAGAATGGAGGTGTGTCACGTCACAGAATTGAGGTCTGTGAAGTCAGAGAATGGAGGTGTGTAAACTCAGAATGTAGGTGTGTGAAGCCACAGAATGGAGATGTGTGAAATCTTAGAATGGAAATGTGTGAAATCATAGAATGGAGGTGTGTGAAGTCATGGAATGGAGGTGTGTGAAGTCAAAGAATGGAGGTGTGTGAAGTGAAACAATAGTGGTGTGTGAAGTCACAGAATGGAGGTGTGTGAAGTCACAGAATGGAAGTGTGTGAAGTCAAAACGGAGGTGTGTGAAGTCACAGAATGGAGGTGTGTGAAGTCACAGAATGGAGGTGTGTGAAGTCAAAAAGGTGGTGTGTGAAGTCACAGAATGGATGTGTGAAGTCATAGAATGGAGGTGTGAGAAGTCACAGAATGGAGGTGTGTGAAGTCAGAATAAAGGTGTGTGAAGTCACAGAATGGAGGTGTGAGAAGTAAGAATGAAGTTGTTTGAAGTCATAGAGTGGAGGTGTGTGAAGTCACAGAATGGAGGTGTGTGAAGTCATAGAATGGAGGTGTGTGAACTCATAGAATTGAGGTGTGTGAAGTCATAGAATGGAGGTGTGTGAAGTCATAAAATGGAGGTGTGTGAACTCATAGAATGGAGGTGTGTGAAGTCAAAATGGAGTTGTGTGAAGTCATAGAATGGTGTTTTTTGATGTCAACGAATGGAGGTGTGTGAAGTCATAGAATGGAGGTGTGTGAAGTCAGAATGGAGGGCTGTGAAGTCAGAATGGAGGTGTGTGAAGTCACAGAATGGAGGTGTGTGAAGTCATAGAATGGAGGTGTGTGAAATCATAGAATGAAGGTGTGTGAAGTCAGAATGGAGGTGTGTCACGTCACAGAATTGAGGTCTGTGAAGTCAGAGAATGGAGGTGTGTGAAGTCAGAATGAAGGTGTTTGAAGTCATGGAATGGAGGTGTGTGAAGTCACAGAATGGAGGTGTGTGAAGTCATAGAATGGAGGTGTGTGAACTCAGAATGGAGGTGTGTGAAGTCACAGAATGGAGGTTTGTGAAGTCATAGAATGGAGGTGTGTGAAGTCAGAGAATGGATGTTTCTGAAGTAAGAATGAAGGTGTGTGAAGTCATAGAATGGAGATGTGTGAAGTCAAATTGGAGGTGTGTGAACTCATAGAATGGAGGTGTGTGAACTCATAGAATGGAGGTTTGTGAAGTCATGGAATGGCGGTGTGTGAAGTCAAAGAATGGAGGTGTGTGATGTGAAACAATAGAGGTGTGTGAAGTCACAGAGTGGAGGTGTGTGAAGTCACAGATTGGAAGTGTATGAAGGCAAAACGGAGGTGTGTGAAGTCACAGAATGGAGGTGTGTGAAGTCACAGAATGGAGGTGTGTGAAGTCAAAAAGGTGGTGTGTGAAGTCACAGAATGGAGCTGTGTGAATTCATAGAATGGAGGTGTGTGAAGTCAGAATGGAGGGGTGTGAAGTCAGAATGGAGGTGTGTGAAGTCACAGAATGGAGGTGTGTGAAGTCATAGAATGGAGGTGTGTGAAATCATAGAATGGAGGTGTGTGAAGTCAGAATGGAGGGGTGTCAAGTCACAGAATTGAGGTGTGTGAAGTCAGAGAATGGAGGTGTGTGAAGTCAGAATGAAGGTGTGTGAAGTCACAGAAAGGAGGTGTGTGAAGTCACAGAATGGATGTTTGTGAAGTAAGAATGAAGGTGTTTGAAGTCATAGAATGGAGGTGTGTGAAGTCAAAGAATGGAGGTGTGTGAAGTCACAAAATGGAGGTGTGTGAACTCGTAGAATGGAGGTGTGTGAAGTCACAATGGAGCTGTGTGTAGTCATAGAATGGTGGTTTTTGATGTCAACGAATGGAGGTGTGTGAAGTCATAGAATGGAGGTGTGTGAAGTCATAGAATGGAAGTGTGTGAAATAATAGAATGGAGGTGTGTGAAGTGAAAAAGCTGGTGTGTGAAGTCACAGAATGGAGGTGTGTGAAGTCACAGAATTGAGGTGTGTGAAGTCACAGAATGGAGGTGTGTGAAGTCACAGAATGGATGTTTGTGAAGTAAGAATGAAGGTGTTTGAAGTCATAGAGTGGAGGTGTGTGAAGTCACAGAATGGAGATGTTTGAAGTCAGATTGGAGGTGTGTGAAATCACAGAATGCAGGTGTGTGAAGTCATAGAATGGAGGTGTGTGAAGTCAAAATGGAGTTGTGTGAAGTCATAGAATGGTGTTTTTTGATGTCAACGAATGGAGGTGTGTGAAGTCATAGAATGGAGGTGTGTGAAGTCAGAATGGAGGGGTGTGAAGTCAGAATGGAGGTGTGTGAAGTCACAGAATGGAGGTGTGTGAAGTCATAGAATGGAGGTGTGTAAAATCATAGAATGAATGTGTGTGAAGTCAGAATGGAGGTGTGTCACGTCACAGAATTGAGGTCTGTGAAGTCAGAGAATGGAGGTGTGTAAACTCAGAATGTAGGTGTGTGAAGCCACAGAATGGAGATGTGTGAAATCTTAGAATGGAAATGTGTGAAATCATAGAATGGAGGTGTGTGAAGCCACAGAATGTAGGTGTGTGAAGTCTTAGAATGGAAATGTGTGAAATCATAGAATGGAGGTGTGTGAAGTCACAGAATTGAGGTGTGTGAAGTCAGAATGGAGGTGTGTGATGTCAGAATGGAGGTGAGTGAAGTCATAGAATGGAGGTGTGTGAAGTCATAGAATGGAGGTCTGTGAACTCAGAATGGAGGTTTGTGAGGTCATAGAATGGACGTGTGTGAACTCAGAGTGGAGGTGTGTGAAGTCACAGAATGGAGGTGTGTGAAGTCATAGAATGGAGGTTTGTGAACTCACAGAATGGAGGTGTGTTAATTCATAGAATGGAGGTGTGTGAAGTCATAGGATCGAGGTGTGTGAAGTCACAGAATGGAGGTGTGTGAACTCACAGAATGGAGGTGTGTGAAGTCACAGAATGGAGGTGTGTGAACTCAGAATGTAGGTGTGTGAAGCCCCAGAATGGAGGTGTGTGAAGTCATAGAATGGAAGTCTGTGAAGTCATAGAAAGGAGGTGTGTGAACTCAGAATGGAGGTGTGTGAAGTCACAGAATGGAGGTTTGTGAAGTCATAGAATGGAGGTGTGTGAAGTCAGAAAATTGATGTTTCTGAAGTAAGAATGAAGGTGTGTGAAGTCAAAGAATGGAGATGTGTGAAGTCAAAGAATGGAGGTGTGTGAAGTGAAACAATAGAGGTTTGTGAAGTCACAGAATGGAGGTGTGTGAAGTCACAGATTGGAAGTGTGTGAAGGCAAAACGGAGGTGTGTGAAGTCAAAGAATGGAGGTTTGTGAAGTCATAGAATGGAGGTGTGTGAAGTCAAAAAGGTGGTGTGTGAAGTCACAGAATGGAGGTGTGTGAATTCATAGAATGGAGCTGTGTGAAGTCAGAATGGAGGTGTGTGAAGTCAGAATGGAGGGGTGTTAAATCAGAATGGAGGTGTGTGAAGTCACAGAATGGAGGTATGTGAAGTGATAGAATGGAGGTGTGTGAAATCATAGAATGGAGGTGTGTGAAGTCAGAGTGGAGGGCTGTCAAGTCACAGAATTGAGGTGTGTGAAGTCAGAGAATGGAGGTGTGTGAAGTCAGAATGAAGGTGTGTGAAGTCACAGAAAGGAGGTGTGAAGTCACAGAATGGATGTTTGTGAAGTAAGAATGAAGGTGTTTGAAGTCATAGAATGGAGGTGTGTGAAGTCAAAGAATGGAGGTGTGTGAAGTCACAGAATGGAGGTGTGTGAAGTCATAGAATTGAGGTGTGTGAAGTCATAGAATGGAGGTGTGTGAAGTCACAGAATGGAGGTGTGTGAAGTCACAGAATGGATGTTTGTGAAGTAAGAATGAAGGTGTTTGAAGTCATAGAGTGGAGGTGTGCGAAGTCACACAATGGAGGTGTGTGAAGTCAGATTGGAGGTGTGTGAAATCACAGAATGGAGGTGTGTGAAGTCATAGAATGGAGGAGTGTGAAGTCAGATTGGAGGTGTGTGAAATCACAGAAAGGAGGTTTGTGAAGTCACAGAATGGAGGTGTGTAAACTCAGAATGTAGGTGTGTGAAGCCACAAAATGGAGGTGTGTGAAGTCTTAGAATGGAAATGTGTGAAATCATAGAATGGAGGTGTGTGAAGTCACAGAATTGAGGTGTGTGAAGTCAGAATGGAGGTGTGTGAAGTCAGAATGGAGGTGAGTGAAGTCATAGAATGGAGGTGTGTGAAGTCATAGAATGGAGGTCTGTGAACTCAGAATAGAGGTTTGTGAGGTCATAGAATGGACGTGTGTGAACTCAGAGTGGAGGTGTGTGAAGTCACAGAATGGAGGTGTGTGAAGTCATAGAATGGAGGTTTGTGAACTCACAGAATGGAGGTGTGTTAATTCATAGAATGGAGGTGTGTGAAGTCATAGGATCGAGGTGTGCGAAGTCACAGAATGGAGGTGTGTGAACTCAGAGAATGGAGGTGTGTGAAGTCACAGAATGGAGGTGTGTGAACTCAGAATGTAGGTGTGTGAAGCCGCAGAATGGAGGTGTGTGAAGTCATAGAATGGAAGTCTGTGAAGTCATAGAAAGGAGTTGTGTGAACTCAGAATGTAGGTGTGTGAAGTTACAGAATGGAGGTTTGTGAAGTCATAGAATGGAGGTGTGTGAAGTCATAGAATGGAGATGTGTGAAGTCAAATTGGAGGTGTGTGAACTCATAGAATGGAGGTTTGTGAAGTCATGGAATGGCGGTGTGTGAAGTCAAAGAATGGAGGTGTGTGAAGTGAAACAATAGAGGTGTGTGAAGTCACAGAGTGGAGGTGTGTGAAGTCACAGATTGGAAGTGTATGAAGTCAAAACGGAGGTGTGTGAAGTCACAGAATGGAGGTGTGTGAAGTCACAGAATGGAGGTGTGTGAAGTCAAAAAGGTGGTGTGTGAAGTCACAGAATGGAGCTGTGTGAATTCATAGAATGGAGGGGTGTGAAGTCAGAATGGAGGGGTGTGAAGTCAGAATGGAGGTGTGTGAAATCATAGAATGGAGGTGTGTGAAGTCAGAATGGAGGGGTGTCAAGTCACAGAATTGAGGTGTGTGAAGTCAGAGAATGGAGGTGTGTGAAGTCAGAATGAAGGTGTGTGAAGTCACAGAAAGGAGGTGTGTGAAGTCACAGAATGGATGTTTGTGAAGTAAGAATGAAGGTGTTTGAAGTCATAGAATGGAGGTGTGTGAAGTCAAAGAATGGAGGTGTGTGAAGTCATAGAATGGAGGTGTGTGAAGTCATAGAATGGAGGTGTGTGAAGTCATAGAATTGAGGTGTGTGAAGTCAAAGAATGGAGGTGTGTGAAGTCATAGAATGGAGGAGTGTGAAGTCATAGAGTGGAGGTGAGTGAAGTCACAGATTCGAAGTCTGTGATGTCATAGAATGGAGGTGTGTGAAGTCAGAATTGAGGTGTGTGAAATCATATAAAGGAAATGTGTGAACACATAGAATGGAGTTGTGTGACGTCACAATGGAAGTGTGTGAAGTCATAGAATGGAGGTGTGAGAAGTCACAGAATGGAGGTGTGTGAAGTCACAGAATGGAGGTGTGTGAACTCAGAATGGAGGTGTGTGAAGTCATAGATGGAGGTGTGTGAAGTCATAGTATGGAGGTGTGTGAAATCACAGAATGAAGTTTTGTGAAGTCACAGAATGGAGCTGTCTGAAGTCAGAACGGAGGTGTGTGAAGTCATAGAATGGAGGTGTGTGAAGTCAGAATGGAGGTGTGTGAACTCATAGAATGGAGGTGTGTGAAGTCACAATGGAGGTGTGTGAAGTCATAGAATTTAGGTGTGTGAAGTCACAAAATGGAGGTGTGTGAAGTCATAGAATGGAGGTGTGTGAAGTCATAGAATGGAGGTGTGTGAAGTCAGAATGAAGGTGTGTGAAGTCACAGAATTGAGGTGTGTGAACTCAAAATGGAGGTGTGTGAAGTCACAGAATGGAGGTGTGTGAAGTCATAGAATGGAAGTGTGTGAAGTCATAGAATGGAGGTGTGTGAAGTGAGAATGGACATGTGTGAAGTCACAGAACTGAGGTGTGTGAACCCAGAATGGAGGTGTGTGAAGTCACAGAATGGATCTTTGTGAAGTCATACAATGGGGGTGTGTGAAGTCATAGAATGGATGTTTGTAAAGTAAGAATTAAGGTGTGCGAAGTCATAGAATGGAGGTGTGTGAAGTCAAAATGGAGGTGTGTGAACTCATAGAATGGTGGTGTGTGAACTCATAGAATGGTGGTGTATGAAGTCATGGAATGGAGGTGTGTGAAGGCACAGAATGGAGGTGTGTGAAGTCATAGAATGGAGGTGTGTGAAGTCATAAAATGGAGGTGTGTGAACTCTTAGAATGGAGATGTGTGAAGTCACAATGGAGCTGTGTGAAGTCATACAATGGTGGTTTTTGATGTCAACGAATGGAGGTGTTTGAAGTCATAGAATGGAGGTGTGTGAAGTCATAGAATGGAAGTGTGTGAAATCATAGAATGGAGGTCTGTGAACTTAGAATGGGGGTTTGTGAAGTCATAGAATGGAGGTGTGTGAACTCAGAACGGAGGTGTGTGAAGTCACAGAATGGAGGTGTGTGAAGTCATAGAATGGAGGTGTGTGAAGTCATAGATTGGAAGTGTGTGAAGTCATAGAATGGAGGTTTCTGAACTCAGAATGCGGGTTTGTGAAGTCATAGAATGGAGGTTTGTGAACTCAGAATGGAGGTGTGTGAAGTCACAGAATGGAGGTGTGTGAAGTCAGAGAATGGAGGTGTGTGAAGTCACAGAATGGAGGTGTGTGAAGTCAAAAATATGGTGTGTGAAGTCACAGAATGGAGGTGTGTGAAGTCACAGAATGGATGTTTGTGAAGTAAGAATGAAGGTGTTTGAAGTCATAGAGTGGAGGTGTGTGAAGTCACAGAATGGAGGTGTGTGAAGTCAGATTGGAGGTGTGTGAAGTCATAGAATGGAGGTGTGTGAAGTCCTAGATTGGAAGTGTGTGAAGTCATAGAATGGAGGTGTGTGAACTCAGAATGGAGGTGTGTGAAGTCACAGAATGGAGGTGTGTGAAGTCATAGAATGGAGGTGTGTGAAATCATAGAATGGAGGTGTGTGAAGTCAGAATGGAGGTGTGTGAAGTCACAGAATTGAGGTGTGTGAAGTCACAGAATGGAGGTGTGTGAAGTCAGAATGAAGGTGTGTGAAGTCACAGAATGGAGGTGTGTGAAGTCACAGAATGGATGTTTGTGAAGTAAGAATGAAGGTGTTTGAAGTCATAGAGTGGAGGTGTGTGAAGTCACAGAATGGAGGTGTGTGAAGTCAGATTGGAGGTGTGTGAACTCATAGAATGGAGGTGTGTGAAGTCAAAATGGAGTTGTGTGAAGTCATAGAATGGTGTTTTTTGATGTGAAAGAATGGAGGTTTGTGAAGTCATAGAATGGAGGTGTGTGAAGACAGATTGGAGGTGTGTGAAATCACAGAATGGAGGTTTGTGAAGTCAAAGAATGGAGGAGTGTAATCTCAGAATGTAGGTGTGTGAAGCCACAGAATGGAGGTGTGTGAAGTCAGATTGGAGGTGTGTGAAATCACAGAATGGAGGTGTGTGAAGTCATAGAATGGAGGTGTGTGAAGTCATAAAATGGAGGTGTGTGAACTCATAGAATGGAGGTGTGTGAAGTCAAAATGGAGTTGTGTGAAGTCATAGAATGGTGTTTTTTGATGTCAACGAATGGAGGTGTGTGAAGTCATAGAATGGAGGTGTGTGAAGTCAGATTGGAGGTGTGTGAAATCACAGAATGGAGGTTTGTGAAGTCACAGAATGGAGGTGTGTAAACTCAGAATGTAGGTGTGTGAAGCCACAGAATGGAGGTTTGTGAAGTCTTAGAATGGAAATGAATGAAATCATAGAATGGAGGTGTGTGAAGTCACAGAATTGAGGTGTGTGAAGTCAGAATGGAGGTGTGTGAAGTCAGAATGGAGGTGTGTGAAGTCATAGAATGGAGGTCTGTGAACTCAGAATGGAGGTGTGTGAGGTCATAGAATGGACGTGTGTGAACTCAGAATGGAGGTGTGTGAAGTCACAGAATGGAGGTGTGTGAAGTCATAGAAAGGAGGTTTGTGAACTCACAGAATGGAGGTGTGTTAATTAATAGAATGGAGGTGTGTCACGTCACAGAATTGAGGTCTGTGAAGTCAGAGAATGGAAGTGTGTAAACTCAGAATGTAGGTGTGTGAAGCCACAGAATGGAGGTGTGTGAAATCTTAGAATGGAAATGTGTGAAATCATAGAATGGAGGTGTGTGAAGCCACAGAATGGAGGTGTGTGAAGTCTTAGAATGGAAATGTGTGAAATCATAGAATGGAGGTGTGTGAAGTCACAGAATTGAGGTGTGTGAAGTCAGAATGGAGGTGTGTGAAGTCAGAATGCAGGTGAGTGAAGTCATAGAATGGAGGTGTGTGAAGTCATAGAATGGAGGTCTGTGAACTCAGAATGGAGGTTTGTGAGGTCATAGAATGGACGCGTGTGAACTCAGAGTGGAGGTGTGTGAAGTCACAGAATGGAGGTGTGTGAAGTCATAGAATGGAGGTTTGTGAACTCACAGAATGGAGGTGTGTTTATTCATAGAATGGAGGTGTGTGAGGTCATAGGATCGAGGTGTGTGAAGTCACAGAATGGAGGTGTGTGAACTCACAGAATGTAGGTGTGTGAAGTCACAGAATGGAGGTGTGTGAACTCAGAATGTAGGTGTGTGAAGCCGCAGAATGGAGGTGTGTGAAGTCATAGAATGGAAGTCTGTGAAGTCATAGAAAGGAGGTGTGTGAACTCAGAATGGAGGTGTGTGAAGTCACAGAATGGAGGTTTGTGAAGTCATAGAATGGAGGTGTGTGAAGTCAGAGAATGGATGTTTCTGAAGTAAGAATGAAGGTGTGTGAAGTCAAAGAATGGAGATGTGTGAAGTCAAAGAATGGAGGTGTGTGAAGTGAAACAATAGAGGTGTGTGAAGTCACAGAATGGAGGTGTGTGAAGTCACAGATTGGAAGTGTGTGAAGGCAAAACGGAGGTGTGTGAAGTCAGAGAATGGAGGTTTGTGAAGTCACAGAATGGAGGTGTGTGAAGTCAAAAAGGTGGTGTGTGAAGTCACAGAATGGAGGTGTGTGAATTCATAGAATGGAGCTGTGTGAAGTCAGAATGGAGGTGTGTGAAGTCAGAATGGAGGGGTGTTAAATCAGAATGGAGGTGTGTGAAGTCACAGAATGGAGGTATGTGAAGTGATAGAATGGAGGTGTGTGAAATCATAGAATGGAGGTGTGTGAAGTCAGAATGGAGGGGTGTCAAGTCACAGAATTGAGGTGTGTGAAGTCAGAGAATGGAGGTGTGTGAAGTCAGAATGAAGGTGTGTGAAGTCACAGAAAGGAGGTGTGAAGTCACAGAATGGATTTTTGTGAAGTAAGAATGAAGGTGCTTGAAGTCATAGAATGGAGGTGTGTGAAGTCAAAGAATGGAGGTGTGTGAAGTCATAGAATGGAGGTGTGTGAAGTCATAGAATTGAGGTGTGTGAAGTCATAGAATGGAGGTGTGTGAAGTCACAGAATGGAGGTGTGTGAAGTCACAGAATGGATGTTTGTGAAGTAAGAATGAAGGTGTTTGAAGTCATAGAGTGGAGGTGTGTGAAGTCACAGAATGGAGGTGTGTGAAGTCAGATTGGATGTGTGTGAAATCACAGAATGGAGGTGTGTGAAGTCATAGAATGGAGGTGTGTGAAGTCATAAAATGGAGGTGTGTGAACTCATAGAATGGAGGTGTGTGAAGTCAAAATGGAGGTGTGTGAACTCATAGAATGGTGGTGTGTGAACTCATAGAATTGTGGTGTATGAAGTCATGGAATGGAGGTGTGTGAAGGCACAGAATGGAGGTGTGTGAAGTCATAGAATGGAGGTGTGTGAAGTCATAAAATGGAGGTGTGTGAACTCGTAGAATGGAGGTGTGTGAAGTCACAATGGAGCTGTGTGAAGTCATAGAATGATGGTTTTTGATGTCAAAGAATGGAGGTGTGTGAAGTCATAGAATGGAGGTGTGTGAAGTCATAGAATGGAACTGAGTGAAATCATAGAATGGAGGTCTGTGAACTCAGAATGGGGGTTTGTGAAGTCATAGAATGGAGGTGTGTGAACTCAGAATGGAGGTGTGTGAAGTCACAGAATGGAGGTGTGTGAAGTCATAGAATGGAGGTGTGTGAAGTCATAGATTGGAAGTGTGTGAAGTCATAGAATGGAGGTTTCTGAACACAGAATGGGGGTTTGTGAAGTCATAGAATGGAGGTTTGTGAACTCAGAATGGAGGTGTGTGACGTCACAGAATGGAGGTGTGTGAAGTCACAGAATGGAGGTGTGTGAAGTCAAAAAGGTGGTGTGTGAAGTCACAGAATGGAGGTGTGTGAAGTCAGAATGAAGGTGTGTGAAGTCACAGAATGGAGGTGTGTGAAGTCACAGAATGGATGTTTGTGAAGTAAGAATGAAGGTGTTTGGAGTCATAGAGTGGAGGTGTCTGAAGTCACAGAATGGAGGTGTGTGAAGTCAGATTGGAGGTGTGTGAAATCACAGAATGGAGGTGTGTGAAGTCATAGAATGGAGGTGTGTGAAGTCATAAAATGGAGGTGTGTGAACTCATAGAATGGAGGTGTGTGAAGTCAAAATGGAGTTGTGTGAAGCCATAGAATGGTGTTTTTTGATGTCAAGGAATGGAGGTGTGTGAAGTCATAGAATGGAGGTGTGTGAAGTCAGATTGGAGGTGTGTGAAATCACAGAATGGAGGTTTGTGAAGTCACAGAATGGAGGAGTGTAAACTCAGAATGTAGGTGTGTGAAGCCACAGAATGGAGGTGTGTGAAGTCTTAGAGTGGAAATGTGTGAAATCATATAATGGAGGTGTGTGAAGTCACAGAATTGAGGTGTGTGAAGTCAGAATGGAGGTGTGTGAAGTCAGAATGGAGGTGAGTGAAGTCATAGAATGGAGGTGTGTGAAGTCATAGAATGGAGGTCTGTGAACTCAGAATAGAGGTTTGTGAGGTCATAGAATGGACGTGTGTGAACTCAGAGTGGAGGTGTGTGAAGTCACAGAATGGAGGTGTGTGAAGTCACAGAATGGATGTTTGTGAAGTAAGAATGAAGGTGTTTGAAGTCATAGAATGGAGGTGTGTGAAGTCAAAGAATGGAGGTGTGTGAAGTCATAGAATGTAGGTGTGTGAAGTCTTAGAAGTGAGGTGTGTGAAGTCATAGAATGGAGGTGTGTGAAGTCACAGAATAGAGGTGTGTGAAGTCACAGAATGGATGTTTGTGAAGTAAGAATGAAGGTGTTTGAAGTCATAGAGTGGAGGTGTGTGAAGTCACAGAATGGAGGTTTGTGAACTCAGATTGGAGGTGTGTGAAATCACAGAATGGAGGTGTGTGAAGTCATAGAATGGAGGTGTGTGAAGTCATAAAATGGAGGTGTGTGAACTCATAGAATGGAGGTGTGTGAAGTCAAAATGGAGTTGTGTGAAGTCATAGAATGGTGTTTTTTGATGTCAACGAATGGAGGTGTGTGAAGTCATAGAATGGAGGTGTGTGAAGTCAGATTGGAGGTGTGTGAAATCACAGAATGGAGGTTTGTGAAGTCACAGAATGGAGGTGTGTAAACTCAGAATATAGGTGTGTGAAGCCACAGAATGGAGGTGTGTGAAGTCTTAGAATGGAAATGTGTGAAACCATAGAATGGAGGTGTGTGAAGTCACAGAATTGAGGTGTGTGAAGTCAGAATGGAGGTGTGTGAAGTCAGAATGGAGGTGAGTGAAGTCATAGAATGGAGGTGTGTGAAGTCATAGAATGGAGGTCTGTGAACTCAGAATGGAGGTTTGTGAGGTCATAGAATGGACGTGTGTGAACTCAGAGTGGAGGTGTGTGAAGTCACAGAATGGAGGTGTGTGAAGTCATAGAATGGAGGTTTGTGAACTCACAGAATGCAGGTGTGTTAATTCATAGAATGGAGGTGTGTGAAGTCATAGGATCGAGGTGTGTGAAGTCACAGAATGGAGGTGTGTGAACTCACAGACTGGACGTGTGTGAAGTCACAGAATGGAGGTGTGTGAACTCAGAATGTAGGTGTGTGAAGCCGCAGAATGGAGGTGTGTGAAGTCATAGAATGGAAGTCTGTGAAGTCATAGAATGGAGGTGTGTGAACTCAGAATGGAGGTGTGTGAAGTCACAGAATGGTGGTTTGTGAAGTCATAGAATGGAGGTGTGTGAAGTCAGAGAATGGATGTTTCTGAAGTAAGAATGAAGGTGTGTGAAGTCATAGAATGGAGATGTGTGAAGTCAAATTGGAGGTGTGTGAACTCATAGAATGGAGGTGTGTGAAGTCAGAATGGAGGTGTGTGAAGTCAGAATGGAGGGGTGTGAAGTCAGAATGGAGGTGTGTGAAGTCACAGAATGGAGGTGTGTGAAGTCATAGAATGGAGGTGTGTGAAATCATAGAATTGAGGTGTGTGAAGTCAGAATGGAGGGGTGTCAAGTCACAGAATTGAGGTGTGTGAAGTCAGAGAATGGAGGTGTGTGAAGTCAGAATGAAGGTGTGTGAAGTCACAGAAAGGAGGTGTGTGAAGTCACAGAATGGATGTTTGTGAAGTAAGAATGAAGGTGTTTGAAGTCATAGAATGGAGGTGTGTGAAGTCAAAGAATGGAGGTGTGTGAAGTCATAGAATGGAGGTGTGTGAAGTCATAGAATTGAGGTGTGTGAAGTCATAGAATGGAGGTGTGTGAAGTCACAGAATGGAGGTGTGTGAAGTCAGAATGGAGGTGTGTGAAGTCATAGACTGAGGTGTGTGAAGTCATAGAAAGGAGGTGTGGGAAGTCATAGAATGGAGGAGTGTGAAGTCATAGAGTGGAGGTGAGTGAAGTCACAGATTCGAAGTCTGTGATGTCATAGAATGGAGGTGTGTGAAGTCAGAATTGAGGTGTGTGAAATCATATAAAGGAAATGTGTGAACACATAGAATGGAGTTGTGTGACGTCACAATGGAAGTGTGTGAAGTCATAGAATGGAGGTGTGAGAAGTCACAGAATGGAGGTGTGTGAAGTCACAGAATGGAGGTGTGTGAACTCAGAATGGAGGTGTGTGAAGTCATAGATGGAGGTGTGTGAAGTCATAGTATGGAGGTCTGTGAAATCACAGAATGAAGTTTTGTGAAGTCACAGAATGGCGCTGTGTGAAGTCAGAATGGAGGTGTGTGAAGTCATAGAATGGAGGTGTGTGAAGTCAGAATGGAGGTGTGTGAACTCATAGAATGGAGGTGTGTGAAGTCACAATGGAGGTGTGTGAAGTCATAGAATTTAGGTGTGTGAAGTCACAAAATGGAGGTGTGTGAAGTCATAGAATGGAGGTGTGTGAAGTCAGAATGAAGGTGTGTGAAGTCACAGAATTGAGGTGTGTGAACTCAAAATGGAGATGTGTGAAGTCACAGAATGGAGGTGTGTGAAGTCATAGAATGGAAGTGTGTGAAGTCATAGAATGGAGGTGTGTGAAGTGAGAATGGACATGTGTGAAGTCACAGAATTGAGGTGTGTGAACCCAGAATGGAGGTGTGTGAAGTCACAGAATGGAGGTTTGTGAAGTCATACAATGGGGGTGTGTGAAGTCATAGAATGGATGTTTCTAAAGTAAGAATTAAGGTGTGTGAAGTCATAGAATGGAGGTGTGTGAAGTCAAAATGGAGGTGTGTGAACTCATAGAATGGTGGTGTGTGAACTCATAGAATTGTGGTGTATGAAGTCATGGAATGGAGCTGTGTGAAGGCACAGAATGGAGGTGTGTGAAGTCATAGAATGGAGGTGTGTGAAGTCATAAAATGGAGGTGTGTGAACTCGTAGAATGGAGGTGTGTGAAGTCACAATGGAGCTGTGTGAAGTCATAGAATGATGGTTTTTGATGTCAACGAATGGAGGTGTGTGAAGTCATAGAATGGAGGTGTGTGAAGTCATAGAATGGAAGTGTGTGAAATCATAGAATGGAGGTCTGTGAACTCAGAATGGGGGTTTGTGAAGTCATAGAATGGAGGTGTGTGAACTCAGAATGGAGGTGTGTGAAGTCACAGAATGGAGGTGTGTGAAGTCATAGAATGGAGGTGTGTGAAGTCATAGATTGGAAGTGTGTGAAGTCATAGAATGGAGGTTTGTGAACTCAGAATGGGGGTTTGTGAAGTCATAGAATGGAGGTTTGTGAACTCAGAATGGAGGTGTGTGACGTCACAGAATGGAGGTGTGTGAAGTCACAGAATGGAGGTGTGTGAAGTCAAAAAGGTGGTGTGTGAAGTCACAGAATGGAGGTGTGTGAAGTCATAGAATGGAGGTGTGTGAAATCATAGAATGGAGGTGTGTGAAGTCAGAATGGAGGTGTGTGAAGTCACAGAATTGAGGTGTGTGAAGTCACAGAATGGAGGTGTGTGAAGTCAGAATGAAGGTGTGTGAAGTCACAGAATGGAGGTGTGTGAAGTCACAGAATGGATGTTTGTGAAGTAACAATGAAGGTGTTTGGAGTCATAGAGTGGAGGTGTCTGAAGTCACAGAATGGAGGTGTGTGAAGTCAGATTGGAGGTGTGTGAAATCACAGAATGGAGGTGTGTGAAGTCATAGAATGGAGGTGTGTGAAGTCATAAAATGGAGGTGTGTGAACTCATAGAATGGAGGTGTGTGAAGTCAAAATGGAGTTGTGTGAAGCCATAGAATGGTGTTTTTTGATGTCAACGAATGGAGGTGTGTGAAGTCATAGAATTGAGGTGTGTGAAGTCAGATTGGAGGTGTGTGAAATCACAGAATGGAGGTTTGTGAAGTCACAGAATGGAGGAGTGTAAACTCAGAATGTAGGTGTGTGAAGCCACAGAATGGAGGTGTGTGAAGTCTTAGAATGGAAATGTGTGAAATCATATAATGGAGGTGTGTGAAGTCACAGAATTGAGGTGTGTGAAGTCAGAATGGAGGTGTGTGAAGTCAGAATGGAGGTGAGTGAAGTCATAGAATGGAGGTGTGTGAAGTCATAGAATGGAGGTCTGTGAACTCAGAATAGAGGTTTGTGAGGTCATAGAATGGACGTGTGTGAACTCAGAGTGGAGGTGTGTGAAGTCACAGAATGGAGGTGTGTGAAGTCACAGAATGGATGTTTGTGAAGTAAGAATGAAGGTGTTTGAAGTCATAGAATGGAGGTGTGTGAAGTCAAAGAATGGAGGTGTGTGAAGTCATAGAATGGAGGTGTGTGAAGTCATAGAAGTGAGGTGTGTGAAGTCATAGAATGGAGGTGTGTGAAGTCACAGAATAGAGGTGTGTGAAGTCACAGAATGGATGTTTGTGAAGTAAGAATGAAGGTGTTTGAAGTCATAGAGTGGAGGTGTGTGAAGTCACAGAATGGAGGTTTGTGAACTCAGATTGGAGGTGTGTGAAATCACAGAATGGAGGTGTGTGAAGTTATAGAATGGAGGTGTGTGAAGTCATGAAATGGAGGTGTGTGAACTCATAGAATGGAGGTGTGTGAAGTCATAGAATGGTGTTTTTTGATGTCAACGAATGGAGGTGTGTGAAGTCATAGAATGGAGGTGTGTGAAGTCAGATTGGAGGTGTGTGAAATCACAGAATGGAGGTTTGTGAAGTCACAGAATGGAGGTGTGTAAACTCAGAATGTAGGTGTGTGAAGCCACAGAATGGAGGTGTGTGAAGTCTTAGAATGGAAATGTGTGAAACCATAGAATGGAGGTGTGTGAAGTCACAGAATTGAGGTGTGTGAAGTCAGAATGGAGGTGTGTGAAGTCAGAATGGAGGTGAGTGAAGTCATAGAATGGAGGTGTGTGAAGTCATAGAATGGAGGTCTGTGAACTCAGAATGGAGGTTTGTGAGGTCATAGAATGGACGTGTGTGAACTCAGAGTGGAGGTGTGTGAAGCCGCAGAATGGAGGTGTGTGATGTCATAGAATGGAAGTCTGTGAAGTCATAGAAAGGAGGTGTGTGAACTCAGAATGGAGGTGTGTGAAGTCACAGAATGGAGGTTTGTGAAGTCATAGAATGGAGGTGTGTGAAGTCAGAGAATGGATGTTTCTGAAGTAAGAATGAAGGTGTGTGAAGTCATAGAATGGAGATGTGTGAAGTCAAATTGGAGGTGTGTGTACTCATAGAATGGAGGTGTGTGAACTCATATAATGGAGGTTTGTGAAGTCATGGAATGGCGGTGTGTGAAGTCAAAGGATGGAGGTGTGTGAAGTGAAACAATAGAGGTGTGTGAAGTCACAGAATGGAGGTGTGTGAAGTCACAGATTGGAAGTGTGTGAAGGCAAAACGGAGGTGTGTGAAGTCACAGAATGGAGGTGTGTGAAGTCACAGAATGGAGGTCTGTGAAGTCAAAAAGGTGGTGTGTGAAGTCACAGAATGGAGGTGTGTGAATTCATAGAATGGAGCTGTGTGAAGTCAGAATGGAGGTGTGTGAAGTCAGAATGGAGGGGTGTGAAGTCAGAATGGAGGTGTGTGAAGTCACAGAATGGAGGTGTGTGAAGTCATAGAATGGAGGTGTGTGAAATCATAGAATGGAGGTGTGTGAAGTCAGAATGGAGGTGTGTCAAGTCACAGAATTGAGGTGTGTGAAGTCAGAGAATGGAGGTGTGTGAAGTCAGAATGAAGGTGTGTGAAGTCACAGAAAGGAGGTGTGTGAAGTCACAGAATTGATGTTTGTGAAGTAAGAATGAAGGTGTTTGAAGTCATAGAATGGAGGTGTGTGAAGTCAAAGAATGGAGGTGTGTGAAGTCACAGAATGGAGGTGTGTAAACTCAGAATGTAGGTGTGTGAAGCCACAGAATGGAGGTGTGTGAAGTCTTAGAATGGAAATGTGTGAAACCATAGAATGGAGGTGTGTGAAGTCACAGAATTGAGGTGTGTGAAGTCAGAATGGAGGTGTGTGAAGTCAGAATGAAGGTGTGTGAAGTCACAGAATGGAGGTGTGTGAAGTCACAGAATGGATGTTTGTGAAGTAAGAATGAAGGTGTTTGGAGTCATAGAGTGGAGGTGTCTGAAGTCACAGAATGGAGGTGTGTGAAGTCAGATTGGAGGTGTGTGAAATCACAGAATGGAGGTGTGTGAAGTCATAGAATGGAGGTGTGTGAAGTCATAAAATGGAGGTGTGTGAACTCATAGAATGGAGGTGTGTGAAGTCAAAATGGAGTTGTGTGAAGCCATAGAATGGTGTTTTTTGATGTCAACGAATGGAGGTGTGTGAAGTCATAGAATTGAGGTGTGTGAAGTCAGATTGGAGGTGTGTGAAATCACAGAATGGAGGTTTGTGAAGTCACAGAATGGAGGAGTGTAAACTCAGAATGTAGGTGTGTGAAGCCACAGAATGGAGGTGTGTGAAGTCTTAGAATGGAAATGTGTGAAATCATATAATGGAGGTGTGTGAAGTCACAGAATTGAGGTGTGTGAAGTCAGAATGGAGGTGTGTGAAGTCAGAATGGAGGTGAGTGAAGTCATAGAATGGAGGTGTGTGAAGTCATAGAATGGAGGTCTGTGAACTCAGAATAGAGGTTTGTGAGGTCATAGAATGGACGTGTGTGAACTCAGAGTGGAGGTGTGTGAAGTCACAGAATGGAGGTGTGTGAAGTCACAGAATGGATGTTTGTGAAGTAAGAATGAAGGTGTTTGAAGTCATAGAATGGAGGTGTGTGAAGTCAAAGAATGGAGGTGTGTGAAGTCATAGAATGGAGGTGTGTGAAGTCATAGAAGTGAGGTGTGTGAAGTCATAGAATGGAGGTGTGTGAAGTCACAGAATAGAGGTGTGTGAAGTCACAGAATGGATGTTTGTGAAGTAAGAATGAAGGTGTTTGAAGTCATAGAGTGGAGGTGTGTGAAGTCACAGAATGGAGGTTTGTGAACTCAGATTGGAGGTGTGTGAAATCACAGAATGGAGGTGTGTGAAGTCATAGAATGGAGGTGTGTGAAGTCATGAAATGGAGGTGTGTGAACTCATAGAATGGAGGTGTGTGAAGTCATAGAATGGTGTTTTTTGATGTCAACGAATGGAGGTGTGTGAAGTCATAGAATGGAGGTGTGTGAAGTCAGATTGGAGGTGTGTGAAATCACAGAATGGAGGTTTGTGAAGTCACAGAATGGAGGTGTGTAAACTCAGAATGTAGGTGTGTGAAGCCACAGAATGGAGGTGTGTGAAGTCTTAGAATGGAAATGTGTGAAACCATAGAATGGAGGTGTGTGAAGTCACAGAATTGAGGTGTGAAGTCACAGAATGGAGGTGTGTGAAGTCATAGAATGGAGGTGTGTGAAGTCATAGAATGGAGGTGTGTGATCATAGAATGGATGTTTGTGAAGTAAGAATGAAGGTGTGTTAAGTCATAGAATGGAGGTGTGTGAAGCCACAGAATGGAGGTGTGTGAAGTCATAGAATGGAGCTATATGAAGTCATAATGGAGGTGTGTGAAGTCATAGAATGGAGGTGTGTGAAATCACAATGAAGGTGTGTGAAGTCAAAGAATGGAGGTGTGTGAAGTCATAGAAAGGAATTTTGTGAAGTCACAGAATTGAGGTGTGTGAATTCAGAATGGAAGTGTGTGAAGTCACAGAATGGAGGTTTGTAAAGTCATAGAATGGAGGTGTGTGAAGTCATAGAATGGATGTTTCTGAAGTAGAATGAAGGTGTGTGAAGTCATAGAATATAGGTGTGTGAAGTCAAAATGGAGGTGTGCGAACTCATAAAATGGAGATGCGTGAAGTCACAGAATGGAGGTGTGTGAAGTCAAAGAATGGAAGTGTGTGAAGTCAAAATTGAGGTGTGTGAAGTCACAGAATGCAGGTGTGTGAAGTCACAGAATGGAGGTGTGTGAAGTCATAGAATGGAGGTGTGTGAAGTCACAGAATGGAGGTGTGTGAAGTCACAGAATGGAGGTGTGTGAAGTCATAGAATGGAGGTGTGTGAACTCATAGAATGGAGGTGTGTGAAGTCATGGAAAGGAGGTGTGTGAAGTCAAACAATGGAGGTGTGTGAATTCAAACAATAAAGGTGTGTGAAGTCCCAGAATGGAGGTGTGGGAAGTCATAGAATGGAGTTGTGTGAAGTCACTGAATGGAGATGTGTGAATTCATAGAATGGAGGTGTGTGAAGTCATAGAATGGAGGTGTCTGAAGTCACAGAATGGAGGTGTGTGAAGTCAAAGAATGGAGGTGTGTGAAGTCACAGAATGGAGGTGTGTGAAGTCAAAGAATGGAGGTGTGTGAAGTCACAGAATGGAGGTGTGTGAAGTCATAGAATGGAGGTGTGTGAAGTCATAGAATGGAGGTGTGTGAAGCCAGAATTGAGGTGTGTGAAGTCACAGAATTGAGGGGTGTGAACTCAGAATGGAGGTGTGTGAAGTCACAGAATGAAGGTTTGTGAAATCATAGAATGGAGGTGTGTGAAGTCATAGAACGGATGTTTCTGAAGTAGAATGAATGTGTGTAAAGACATAGAATGGAGGTGTGTGAAGTCAAAATATAGGTCTGCGAACTCATAAAATGGAGATGTGTGAAGTCATGGAATGGAGGTGTGTGAAGTCCAAAAATAGAGGTGTGTGAAGTCAAACAATGTTAATGTGTGTGAAGTCACAGAATGGAGGTGTGTGAATTCAAAGAATGGAAGTGTGTGAAGTCAAAATGGAGGTGTGTGAAGTAACAGAATGGAGGTGTGTGAAGTCACAGAATGTAGGTGTGTGAAGTCATAGAATGGAGGTGTGTGAAGTCACAGAATGGAGGTGTGTGAAGTCACAGAATGGAGGTGTGTGAAGTCATAGAATGGAGCTATATGAAGTCATAATGGAGGTGTGTGAAGTCATAGAATGGAGGTGTGTGAAATCACAATGGAGGTGTGTGAAGTCAAAGAATGGAGGTGTGTGAAGTCATAGAAAGGAATTGTGTGAAGTCGTAGAATTGAGGTGTGTGAAGCCAGAATTGAGGTGTGTGAAGACACAGAATTGAGGTGTGTCAACTCAGAATGGAGGTGTGTGAAGTCACAGAATGGAGGTTTGTAAAGTCATAGAATGGAGGTGTGTGAAGTCATAGAATGGATGTTTCTGAAGTAGAATGAAAGTGTGTGAAGTCATAGAATGTAGGTGTGTGAAGTCAAAATGGAGGTGTGTGAAGTCACAGAATTGAGGTGTGTGAAGTCACAGAATGGAGGTGTGTGAAGTCATAGAATGGAGGTGTGTGAATTCATAGAATGGAGGTGTGTGATCATAGAATGGATGTTTGTGAAGTAAGAATGAAGGTGTGTTAAGTCATAGGATGGAGGTGTGTGAAGGCACAGAATGGAGGTGTGTGAAGTCATAGAATGGAGCTATATGAAGTCATAATGGAGGTGTGTGAAGTCATAGAATGGAGGTGTGTGAAATCACAATGAAGGTGTGTGAAGTCAAAGAATGGAGGTGTGTGAAGTCATAGAAAGGAATTGTGTGAAGTCACAGAATTGAGGTGTGTGAACTCAGAATGGAGGTTTGTGAAGTCACAAAATGGAGGTTTGTAAAGTCATAGAATGGAGGTGTGTGAAGTCATAGAATGGATGTTTCTGAAGTAGAATGAAGGTGTGTGAAGTCATAGAATATAGGTGTGTGAAGTCAAAATGGAGGTGTGCGAACTCATAAAATGGAGATGCGTGAAGTCATGGAATGGAGGTGTGTGAAGTCCAAAAATGGAGGTGTGTGAAGTCAAACAATGGTGGTGTGTGAAGTCACAGAATGGAGGTGTGTGAAGTCAAAGAATGGAAGTGTGTGAAGTCAAAATGGAGGTGTGTGAAGTCACAGAATGCAGGTCTGTGAAGTCACAGAATGGAGGTGTGTGAAGTCATAGAATGGAGGTGTGTGAAGTCACAGAATGGAGGTGTGTGAAGTCACAGAATGGAGGTGTGTGAAGTCATAGAATGGAGGTGTGTGAACTCATAGAATGGAGGTGTGTGAAGTCATGGAAAGGAGGTGTGTGAAGTCAAAGAATGGAGGTGTGTGAATTCAAACAATAAAGGTGTGTGAAGTCACAGAATGCAGGTATGTGAAATCACAGAATGGAGGTGTGTGAAGTCAAAAAGGTGGTGTGTAGAGTCACAAATGGAGGTGTGTGAACTCATAGAATGGAGGTGTGTGAAGTCAAAGAATGGAGGTGTGTGAAGGCATCGAATGGAGGTGTGTGAAGTCATGGAATGGAGGTGTGTGAAGTCACAGAATGGAGGTGTGTAAAGTCAGAATGGAGTTGTGTGAAGTTCTAGAATGGAGGTGTGTGAAGTCAGAATGGAGGTGTGTGATGTCATAGAATGGAGGTGTGTGAAGACAGAATGGAGGTGTGTGAACTCATAGAATGGAGGTGTGTGAAGTCATAGAATGGAGGTGTGTGAATTCATAGAATGGAGGTGTGTGAAGTCATAGAATGGCGGTGTCTGAAGTCACAGAATGGAGGTGTGTGAAGTCAAAGAATGGAGGTGTGTGAAGTCACAGAATGGAGGTGTATGAACTCAGAATGGAGGTGTGTGAAGTCACAAAATGGAGGTTTGTAAAGTCATAGAATGGAGGTGTGTGAAGTCATAGAACGGATGTTTCTGAAGTAGAATGAAGGTGTGTGAAGTCATAGAATATAGGTGTGTGAAGTCAAAATGGAGGTGTGCGAACTCATAAAATGGAGATGCGTGAAGTCATGGAATGGAGGTGTGTGAAGTCCAAAAATGGAGGTGTGTGAAGTCAAACAATGGTGGTGTGTGAAGTCACAGAATGGAGGTGTGTGAAGTCAAAGAATGGAAGTGTGTGAAGTCAAAATTGAGATGTGTGAAGTCAAAGAATGGAGGTGTGTGAAGTCATAGAAAGGAATTGTGTGAAGTCGTAGAATTGAGGTGTGTGAAGCCAGAATTGAGGTGTGTAAAGTCACAGAATTGAGGTGTGTGAACATAGAATGGAGGTGTGTGAAATCACAGAATGGAGGTTTGTAAAGTCATAGAATGGAGGTGTGTGAAGTCACAGAATGGAGGTGTGTGAAGTCACAGAATGGAGGTGTGTGAACTCACAGTGGAGGTGTGTGAAGTCAAAGAATGGAGGTGTGTTAAGTCACAGAACGGAGGTGTGTGAACTCAGAATGGAGGTGTGTGAAGTCCCAGAATGGAGGTGTGGGAAGTCATAGAATGGAGTTGTGTGAAGTCACAGAATGGAGATGTGTGAATTAATAGAATCGAGGTGTGTGAAGTCATAGAGTGGAGGTGTGTAAAGTCACAGAACGGAGGTGTGTGAAGTCACAGAATGGAGGTGTGTGAAGTCACAGAATGGAGGTGTGTGAACTCACAGTGGAGGTGTGTGAAGTCAAAGAATGGAGGTTTGTGAAGTCATAGAATGGAGGTGTATGAAGTCATAGAATGGATGTTTCTGAAGTAGAATGGAGGTGTGTGAAGTCATAGAATGGAGGTGTGTGAAGTCAAAATGGAGGTGTGCGAACTCATAAAAAGGAGATGAGTGAAGTCATGGAAAGGAGGTGTGTGAAGTCCCAAAATGGAGGTGTGTGAAGTCAAACAATGGTGGTGTGTGAAGTCACAGAATGGAGGTGTGTGAAGTCAAAGAATGGAAGTGTGTGAAGTCAAAATGGAGGTGTGTGAAGTCACAGAATGGAGGTGTGTGTAGTCACAGAATGGAGATGTGTGACGTCATCGAAAAGAGGTGTGTGAAGTCACAATGGAGGTGTGTGAAGAATAGAATGGAGGTGTGTGAAGTCACAGTATGGAGGTGTGTGAAATCATAGAATAGAGCTGTGTGAAGTGAGATTTGAGGAGTGTGAAGTCACAGAATGGAGGTGTGTGAACTCAGAATGGAGGTCTGTGAAGTCACAGAATGGAGGTGTGAAGTCATAGAATGGAGGTGTGTGAAGTCATAGAATGGAGGTTTGTGAAGTCATAGAATGGAGGTGTGTGAAGTCATAGAATTGATGTTTGTGAAGTAAGAATGAAGGTGTGTTAAGTCATAGAATGGAGGTGTTTGAAGGCACAGAATGGAGGTGTGTGAAGTCACAGAATGGAGGTGTGTGAACTCACAATGGAGGTGTGTGAAGTCAAAGAATGGAGGTGTGTGAAGTCATAGAATGGAAGGGTGTGAAGTCATAGAATGAAGGTGTGTGAAGCCAGAATTGAGGTGTGTGAAGTCACAGAAGTGAGGTGTGTGAACTCAGAATGAAGGTGTGTGAAGTCACAGAATGGAGGTTCCTGAAGTAGAATGGAGGTGTGTGAAGTCATAGAATGGATGTGTGGGAAGTCAAAATGGAGGGGTGCGAACTCATAACATGGAGATGTGGAAGTCATGGAAAGGAGGTGTGTGAAGTCCAAAAATGCAGGTGTGTGAAGTCAAACAATGGTGGTGTGTGAAGTCACAGAATGGAGGTGTGTAGTCAAAGAATGGAAGTGTGTGAAGTCAAAATCGAGGTGTGTGAAATCACAGAATGGAGGTGTGTGAAGTCACAGAATGGAGGTGTGTGAAGTCATAGAATGGAGGTGTGTGAAGTCACAGAATTGAGGTGTGTGAAGTCACAGAATGGAGGTGTGTGAAGTCACAGATTGGAGGTGTGTGAAGTCAAAATGGATGTGTGTGAACTCACAGAATGGAGGTGTGTGAACTCATAGAATGGAAGTGTGTGAAGTCATGGAATGGAGGTGTGTGAAGTCAAAGAATGGAGGTGTGAAGTCAAACAATAAAGGTGTGTGAAGTCACAGAATGGAGGTGTGTGAAATCACAGAATGGAGGTGTGTGAAGTCAAAAAGGTGGTGTGTAGAGTCACACATGGAGGTGTGTGAACTCATAGAATGGAGGTATGTGAAGACATAGAATGGAGGTGTGTGAAGTCACAGAATTGATGTTTGTGAGGTCAGAATGGAGGTGTGTGAAGTCACAGAATGGAGGTGTGTGAAGTCAAAGAATGGAAGTGTGTGAAGTCATAGAATGGAGGTGTGTGAAGTCATAGAATGGAGGTGTGTGAAGACATAGAATGGAGGTGTGTGAAGTCACAGAATTGATGTTTGTGAGGTCAGAATGGAGGTGTGTGAAGTCAGAATGGAGGTTTGTGAAGTCAGAGAATGGAGGTGTGTGAAGTCATACAATGGAGGTGTGTGAAGTCATAGAATGGAGATGTGTGAAGTCACAGAAGTGATGTTTGTGAAGTCAGAATGGAGGTGTGTGAACTCTAATGGAGGTGTGTGAAGTCAAAGAATGGAGGTGTGTGAAGTCACAGAATTGATGTTTGTAAAGTCAAAATGGAGGTGTGTGAAGTCAGAATGGAGGTATGTGAAGTCATAGAATGGAGGTGTGTGAAGTCATAGAATGGAGGTGTGTGAAGTCATAGAATGGACCTTTGTGAACTCATAGAATGGAGGTCTGTAAAGTTATAGAATGGATGTTTTTAAGTAAGACTGTAGAGGTGTGAAGTAATAGAATGGAGGTGTGTGCAATCAAAATGATGGTATGTGAACTCATAGAATGGATGTGTGTGAACTGATAGAGTGGAGGTGTGTGAAGTCATGGAATGGAGGTGTGTGAAATCAAAGAATGGAGGTGTGTGAAGTCAAACAATGGAGGTATGCGAAGTCACAGAATGGAGGTGTGTGAAGTCACCGAATGGAAGTGTGTGAAGTCAAAATGGAGGTGTGTGAAGTCACAGAATGGAGGTTTGTGAAGTCACAGAATGGAGGTTTGTGAAGTCAAAATGGTGGTGTATAAAGTCACAAATGGAGGTGTGTGAAGTCACAGAATGTAGGTGTGTGAACTCAAAATGGAGGTGTGTGAAGTGAAAGAATGGAGGTGTGCGAAGTCAAAGAATGGAGGTGTGTGAAGTCATAGAATGGAGGTGTGTGAAGTCATAAAATGGAGGTGTGTGAAGTCATGGAAAGGAGGTGTTTGAAGTCAAAGAATGGAGGTGTGTTAAGTCACAGAACGGAGGTGTGTGAACTCAGAATGGAGGTGTGTGAAGTCCCAGAATGGAGGTGTGGGAAGTCATAGAATGGAGTTGTGTGAAGTCACAGAATGGAGATGTGTGAATTAATAGAATCGAGGTGTGTGAAGTCATAGAGTGGAGGTGTGTAAAGTCACAGAACGGAGGTGTGTGAAGTCACAGAATGGAGGTGTGTGAAGTCACAGAATGGAGGTGTGTGAACTCACAGTGGAGGTGTGTGAAGTCAAAGAATGGAGGTTTGTGAAGTCATAGAATGGAGGTGTATGAAGTCATAGAATGGATGTTTCTGAAGTAGAATGGAGGTGTGTGAAGTCATAGAATGGAGGTGTGTGAAGTCAAAATGGAGGTGTGCGAACTCATAAAAAGGAGATGAGTGAAGTCATGGAAAGGAGGTGTGTGAAGTCCCAAAATGGAGGTGTGTGAAGTCAAACACTGGTGGTGTGTGAAGTCACAGAATGGAGGTGTGTGAAGTCAAAGAATGGAAGTGTGTGAAGTCAAAATGGAGGTGTGTGAAGTCACAGAATGGAGGTGTGTGTAGTCACAGAATGGAGATGTGTGACGTCATCGAAAAGAGGTGTGTGAAGTCACAATGGAGGTGTGTGAAGTCATAGAATGGAGGTGTGTGAAGTCACAGTATGGAGGTGTGTGAAATCATAGAATGGAGCTCTGTGAAGTGAGATTTGAGGAGTGTGAAGTCACAGAATGGAGGTGTGTGAACTCAGAATGGAGGTGTGTGAAGTCACAGAATGGAGGTGTGAAGTCATAGAATGGAGGTGTGTGAAGTCATAGAATGGAGGTTTGTGAAGTCATAGGATGGAGATGTGTGAAGTCATAGAATTGATGTTTGTGAAGTAAGAATGAAGGTGTGTTAAGTCATAGAATGGAGGTGTTTGAAGGCACAGAATGGAGGTGTGTGAAGTCACAGAATGGAGGTGTGTGAACTCACAATGGAGGTGTGTGAAGTCAAAGAATGGAGGTGTGTGAAGTCATAGAATGAAACGGTGTGAAGTCATAGAATGAAGGTGTGTGAAGCCAGAATTGAGGTGTATGAAGTCACAGAAGTGAGGTGTGTGAACTCAGAATGAAGGTGTGTTAAGTCATAGAATGGAGGTGTTTGAAGGCACAGAATGGAGGTGTGTGAAGTCATAGAATGGAGTTGTGTGAAGTCAGAATGGAGGTGTGTGAAGTCATAGAATGGAGGTGTGTGAACACACAATGGAGGTTCGTGAAGTCAAAGAATGGAGGAGTGTGAAGTCATAGAATGGAATTGTGTGAAGTTATAGAATGGAGGTGTGTGAAGCCAGAATTGAGGTGTGTGAAGTCACAGAATGGAGATGTGTGAAGTCACAGAATGGAGGTGTGTGAAGTCACAGAATGTAGGTGTGTGAAGTCACAGAATGGAGGTGTGTGAACTCACAATGGAGGTGTGTGAAGTCAAACAATAAAGGTGTGTGAAGTCAAACAATAAAGGTTTGTGAAGTCACAGAATGGAGGTCTGTGAAGTCATAGAAGGGAGGTGTGTTTAGTCACAGAATGGAGGTGTGTGAAGTCAGAGAATGGAGGTGTGTGAACCCAGAATGGAGGTGTGTGAAGTCACAGAACGGAGATTTGTGAAGTCATAGAATGGAAGTAAGTGAAGTCATAGAATGGATGTTTCTGAAGTAAGAATGAAGGTGCGTGAAGTCATAGAATGGAGGTGTGTGAAGTCAAAATGTAGGTGTGTGAATTCATAGAATGGAGGTGTGTGAACTCACAGAATGGAGGTGTGTGAAGTCTTGGAATGGAGGTGTGTGAAGTCAAAGAATGGAGGTGTGTGAGGTCAAACAATAAAGGTGTGTGAAGTCACAGAATGGAGGTGTGTGAAATCACAGAATGGAGGTGTGTGAAGTCAAAAAGGTGGTGTGTAGAGTCACCAATGGAGGTGTGTGAACTCATAGAATGGAGGTGTGTGAAGTCAAAGAATGGAGGTGTGTGAAGTCATAGAATAGAGGTGTGTGAAGCCATGGAATGGATGTTTCTGAAGTAGAATGAAGGTGTGTGAAGTAATAGAATGGAGGTTTGTGAAGTCAAAATGGAGGTGTGTGAACTCATAAAATGGAGATGTGTGAAGTCATGGAATGGAGGTGCGTGAAGTCCAAAAATGGAGGTTTGTGAAGTCAAACAATGGTGGTGTGTGAAGTCAGAGAATGGAGGTGTGTGAAGTCAAAGAATGGAAGTGTGTGAACTCAAGATGGAGGTGTGTGAAGTCACAGAATGGAGGTGTGTGAAGTCACAGAATGGAGGTGCATGAAGTCATAGAATGTAGGTGTGTGAAGTCACAGAATGGAGGTGTGTGAAGTCAAAGAATGGAAGTGTGTGAAGTCAAAATGGACGTGTGTGAAGTCACAGAATGGAGGTGTGTGTAGTCACAGAATGGAGATGTGTGACGTCATCGAAAAGAGGTGTGTGAAGTCACAATGGAGGTGTGTGAAGTCATAGAATGGAGGTGTGTGAAGTCACAGTATGGAGGTGTGTGAAATCATAGAATGGAGCTCTGTGAAGTGAGATTTGAGGAGTGTGAAGTCACAGAATGGAGGTGTGTGAACTCAGAATGGAGGTGTGTGAAGTCACAGAATGGAGGTGTGAAGTCATAGAATGGAGGTGTGTGAAGTCATAGAATGGAGGTTTGTGAAGTCATAGGATGGAGATGTGTGAAGTCATAGAATTGATGTTTGTGAAGTAAGAATGAAGGTGTGTTAAGTCATAGAATGGAGGTGTTTGAAGGCACAGAATGGAGGTGTGTGAAGTCACAGAATGGAGGTGTGTGAACTCACAATGGAGGTGTGTGAAGTCAAAGAATGGAGGTGTGTGAAGTCATAGAATGAAACGGTGTGAAGTCATAGAATGAAGGTGTGTGAAGCCAGAATTGAGGTGTATGAAGTCACAGAAGTGAGGTGTGTGAACTCAGAATGAAGGTGTGTTAAGTCATAGAATGGAGGTGTTTGAAGGCACAGAATGGAGGTGTGTGAAGTCATAGAATGGAGTTGTGTGAAGTCAGAATGGAGGTGTGTGAAGTCATAGAATGGAGGTGTGTGAACACACAATGGAGGTTCGTGAAGTCAAAGAATGGAGGAGTGTGAAGTCATAGAATGGAATTGTGTGAAGTTATAGAATGGAGGTGTGTGAAGCCAGAATTGAGGTGTGTGAAGTCACAGAATGGAGATGTGTGAAGTCACAGAATGGAGGTGTGTGAAGTCACAGAATGTAGGTGTGTGAAGTCACAGAATGGAGGTGTGTGAACTCACAATGGAGGTGTGTGAAGTCAAACAATAAAGGTGTGTGAAGTCAAACAATAAAGGTTTGTGAAGTCACAGAATGGAGGTCTGTGAAGTCATAGAAGGGAGGTGTGTTTAGTCACAGAATGGAGGTGTGTGAAGTCAGAGAATGGAGGTGTGTGAACCCAGAATGGAGGTGTGTGAAGTCACAGAACGGAGATTTGTGAAGTCATAGAATGGAAGTAAGTGAAGTCATAGAATGGATGTTTCTGAAGTAAGAATGAAGGTGCGTGAAGTCATAGAATGGAGGTGTGTGAAGTCAAAATGTAGGTGTGTGAATTCATAGAATGGAGGTGTGTGAACTCACAGAATGGAGGTGTGTGAAGTCTTGGAATGGAGGTGTGTGAAGTCAAAGAATGGAGGTGTGTGAGGTCAAACAATAAAGGTGTGTGAAGTCACAGAATGGAGGTGTGTGAAATCACAGAATGGAGGTGTGTGAAGTCAAAAAGGTGGTGTGTAGAGTCACCAATGGAGGTGTGTGAACTCATAGAATGGAGGTGTGTGAAGTCAAAGAATGGAGGTGTGTGAAGTCATAGAATAGAGGTGTGTGAAGCCATGGAATGGATGTTTCTGAAGTAGAATGAAGGTGTGTGAAGTAATAGAATGGAGGTTTGTGAAGTCAAAATGGAGGTGTGTGAACTCATAAAATGGAGATGTGTGAAGTCATGGAATGGAGGTGCGTGAAGTCCAAAAATGGAGGTTTGTGAAGTCAAACAATGGTGGTGTGTGAAGTCAGAGAATGGAGGTGTGTGAAGTCAAAGAATGGAAGTGTGTGAACTCAAGATGGAGGTGTGTGAAGTCACAGAATGGAGGTGTGTGAAGTCACAGAATGGAGGTGCATGAAGTCATAGAATGTAGGTGTGTGAAGTCACAGAATGGAGGTGTGTGAAGTCACAGAATGGAGGTGTGTGAAGTCACAGAATGAAGGTGTGTGAACTCACAATGGAGGTGTGTGAAGTCACAGAATGGAGGTGTACGAAGTCAAACAATAAAGGTGTGTGAAGTCACAGAATGGAGGTCTGTGAAGTCATAGAATGGAGGTGTGTTAAGTCACAGAATGGAGGTGTGTGAACTCAGAGAATGGAGGTGTGTGAACTCAGAATGGAGGTGTGTTAAGTCACAGAACGGAGATTTGTGAAGTCATAGATTGGAGGTGCGTGAAGTCATAGAATGGATATTTCTGAAGTAAGAATGAAGGTGTATGAAGTCAAAATGGAGGTGTGTGAACTCATAGAATGGAGGTGTGTGAACTCATAGAATGGAGGTGTGTGAAGTCATGGAATGGAGGTGTGTGAAGTCAAAGTATGGAGGTGTGTGAAGTCAAACAATAAAGGTGTGTGAAGTCACAGAATGGAGGTGTGTGAAATCACAGAATGGAGGTTTGTGAAGTAAAAAAGTTGGTGTGTAGAGTCACAAATGGAGGTGTTTTAACTCATAGAATGGAGGTGTGTGACGTCAAAGAATAAAGGTGTGTGAAGTCATCGAATGGAGGTGTGGGAATTCATGGAATGGAGGTGTGTGAAGTCACAGAACGGAGATGTGTGAAGTCAGAATGGAGTTGTGTGTAGTCATAGAATGGAGGTGTGTGAAGTCAGAATGGAGGAGTGTGAAGTCAGAATGGAGGTGTGTGAAGTCATAGAATGGAGGTGTGTGAAGTCAGAATGGAGGTGTGTGAACTCATAGAATGGAGGAGAGTGAAGTCACAATGGAGGTGTGTGAAGTCATAGAATGGAGGTGTGTGAAGTCACAGAATGGAGGTGTGTGAAGTCATAGAATGGAGCTGTGTGAAGTCAGATTGGAGGTGGGTGAAGTCACAGAATGGAGGTGTGTGAACTCTGAATGGAGGTGTGTGAAGTCACAGAATTGAGGTGTGTGAAGTCATGGAATGGAGGTGTGTAAAGTCATAGAATGGAGGTGTGTGAGGTCATAATATAGGTGTGTGAAGTCACAGAATTGAGATGTGTGAAGTCACAGAATGGAGGTGTGTGAAGTCATAGAATGGAGGTGTGTGAAGTCATAGAATGGAGGTGTGTGAAGTCATAGAATGGATGTTTGTGAAGTAAGAATGAAGGTGTGTTAAATCCTAGAATGGAGATGTGTGAAGGCAGAGAATTGAGGTTTGTGAAGTCATAGAATGGAGCTGTGTGAACTCACAATGGAGATGTGTGAAGTCAAAGAATGGAGGTTTGTTAAGTCAAAGAATGGAAGTGTGTGAAGTCATACAATGGAGGTGTGTGAAGTCATAGAATGGAGTTGTGTGAAGTCATACAATGGAGGTGTGTGAAGTCACAGAATTGATGTTTGTGAAATCAGAATTGAGGTGTGTGAAGTCAGAATGGAGGTTTGTGAAGTCATAGAATGGAGGTGTGTGAAGTCGTAGAATGGATGTGTGTGAAGTCACAGAATTGATGTTTGTGAAGTCAGAATGGACGTGTGTGGACTCACAATGGAGGTGTGTGAAGTCAAAGAATGGAGGTGTGTGAAGTCACAGAATTGATGTTTGTGAAGTCAGAATGGAGGTGTGTGAAGTCAGAATGGAGGTGTGTGAAGTTATAGAATGGAGGTGTGTGAAGTCACAGAATGGAGGTGTGTGAAGTCATAGAATGGAGGTTTGTGAAGTCATAGAATGGAGGTGTGTGAAGTCATAGAATGGAGGTGTGTGAAGTCATAGAATGGAGGAGTGTGAAGTCATAGAATGGAGGTTTGTGAAGTCATAGAATGGAGGTGGGTGAATTCATACAATGGATGTTCAAGAAGTAAGAATGTAGGTGTGCGAAGTCATAGAATGGAGGTGTGTGCAGTCAAAAAGGTGGTGTGTGAACTCATAGAATGGATGTGTGTGAACTGATAGAGTAGAGGTGTGTGAAGTCATGGAATGGAGGTGTGTGAAGTCAAAGAATGGAGGTGTGTGAAGTCAAAATGGAGGTGTGTGAAGTCACAGAATGGAGGTGTGTGAAGTCACAGAATGGAGGTGTGTGAAGTCAAAATGGTGGTGTGTAACGTCACAAATAGAGGTGTGTGAAGTCACAGAATGTATGTGTGTGAACTCAAAATGGAGGTGTGTGAAGTCAAAGAATGGAGGTGTGCGAAGTCAAAGAATATAGGTGTGTGAAGTCATAGAATGGAGGTGTGTGAAGTCATAGAATGGAGGTGTGTGAAATCATAGAATGAAGGTGTGTGAAGTCACGGAATGAAGTTGTGTTAAGACACAGAACGGAGGTGTGTGGCCTCAGAATGGAGGTGTGTGAAGTCCCAGAATGGAGGTGTGGGAAGTCATAGAATGGTGTTGTGTGAAGTCACAGAATGGAGATGTGTGAATTCATAGAATGGAGGTGTGTGAAGTCATAGAATGGAGGTGTCTGAAGTCACAGAATGGAGGTGTGTGAAGTCAAAGAATGGAGGTGTGTGAAGTCACAGAATGGAGGTGTGTGAAGTCAAAGAATGGAGGTGTGTGAAGTCACAGAATGGAGGTGTGTGAAGTCATAGAATGGATGTTTCTGAAGTAGAATGGAGGTGTGTGAAGTCATAGAATGGAGGTGTGTGAAGTCAAAATGGAGGTGTGCGAACTCATAAAAAGGAGATGAGTGAAGTCATGGAAAGGAGGTGTGTGAAGTCCCAAAATGGAGGTGTGTGAAGTCAAACACTGGTGGTGTGTGAAGTCACAGAATGGAGGTGTGTGAAGTCAAAGAATGGAAGTGTGTGAAGTCAAAATGGAGGTGTGTGAAGTCACAGAATGGAGGTGTGTGTAGTCACAGAATGGAGATGTGTGACGTCATCGAAAAGAGGTGTGTGAAGTCACAATGGAGGTGTGTGAAGAATAGAATGGAGGTGTGTGAAGTCACAGTATGGAGGTGTGTGAAATCATAGAATAGAGCTGTGTGAAGTGAGATTTGAGGAGTGTGAAGTCACAGAATGGAGGTGTGTGAACTCAGAATGGAGGTCTGTGAAGTCACAGAATGGAGGTGTGAAGTCATAGAATGGAGGTGTGTGAAGTCATAGAATGGAGGTTTGTGAAGTCATAGAATGGAGGTGTGTGAAGTCATAGAATTGATGTTTGTGAAGTAAGAATGAAGGTGTGTTAAGTCATAGAATGGAGGTGTTTGAAGGCACAGAATGGAGGTGTGTGAAGTCACAGAATGGAGGTGTGTGAACTCACAATGGAGGTGTGTGAAGTCAAAGAATGGAGGTGTGTGAAGTCATAGAATGGAAGGGTGTGAAGTCATAGAATGAAGGTGTGTGAAGCCAGAATTGAGGTGTGTGAAGTCACAGAAATGAGGTGTGTGAACTCAGAATGAAGGTGTGTGAAGTCACAGAATGGAGGTTCCTGAAGTAGAATGGAGGTGTGTGAAGTCATAGAATGGATGTGTGGGAAGTCAAAATGGAGGGGTGCGAACTCATAACATGGAGATGTGGAAGTCATGGAAAGGAGGTGTGTGAAGTCCAAAAATGCAGGTGTGTGAAGTCAAACAATGGTGGTGTGTGAAGTCACAGAATGGAGGTGTGTAGTCAAAGAATGGAAGTGTGTGAAGTCAAAATCGAGGTGTGTGAAATCACAGAATGGAGGTGTGTGAAGTCACAGAATGGAGGTGTGTGAAGTCATAGAATGGAGGTGTGTGAAGTCACAGAATTGAGGTGTGTGAAGTCACAGAATGGAGGTGTGTGAAGTCACAGATTGGAGGTGTGTGAAGTCAAAATGGATGTGTGTGAACTCACAGAATGGAGGTGTGTGAACTCATAGAATGGAAGTGTGTGAAGTCATGGAATGGAGGTGTGTGAAGTCAAAGAATGGAGGTGTGAAGTCAAACAATAAAGGTGTGTGAAGTCACAGAATGGAGGTGTGTGAAATCACAGAATGGAGGTGTGTGAAGTCAAAAAGGTGGTGTGTAGAGTCACACATGGAGGTGTGTGAACTCATAGAATGGAGGTATGTGAAGACATAGAATGGAGGTGTGTGAAGTCACAGAATTGATGTTTGTGAGGTCAGAATGGAGGTGTGTGAAGTCACAGAATGGAGGTGTGTGAAGTCAAAGAATGGAAGTGTGTGAAGTCATAGAATGGAGGTGTGTGAAGTCATAGAATGGAGGTGTGTGAAGACATAGAATGGAGGTGTGTGAAGTCACAGAATTGATGTTTGTGAGGTCAGAATGGAGGTGTGTGAAGTCAGAATGGAGGTTTGTGAAGTCAGAGAATGGAGGTGTGTGAAGTCATACAATGGAGGTGTGTGAAGTCATAGAATGGAGATGTGTGAAGTCACAGAAGTGATGTTTGTGAAGTCAGAATGGAGGTGTGTGAACTCTAATGGAGGTGTGTGAAGTCAAAGAATGGAGGTGTGTGAAGTCACAGAATTGATGTTTGTAAAGTCAAAATGGAGGTGTGTGAAGTCAGAATGGAGGTATGTGAAGTCATAGAATGGAGGTGTGTGAAGTCATAGAATGGAGGTGTGTGAAGTCATAGAATGGACCTTTGTGAACTCATAGAATGGAGGTCTGTAAAGTTATAGAATGGATGTTTTTAAGTAAGACTGTAGAGGTGTGAAGTAATAGAATGGAGGTGTGTGCAATCAAAATGATGGTATGTGAACTCATAGAATGGATGTGTGTGAACTGATAGAGTGGAGGTGTGTGAAGTCATGGAATGGAGGTGTGTGAAATCAAAGAATGGAGGTGTGTGAAGTCAAACAATGGAGGTATGCGAAGTCACAGAATGGAGGTGTGTGAAGTCACCGAATGGAAGTGTGTGAAGTCAAAATGGAGGTGTGTGAAGTCACAGAATGGAGGTTTGTGAAGTCACAGAATGGAGGTTTGTGAAGTCAAAATGGTGGTGTATAAAGTCACAAATGGAGGTGTGTGAAGTCACAGAATGTAGGTGTGTGAACTCAAAATGGAGGTGTGTGAAGTGAAAGAATGGAGGTGTGCGAAGTCAAAGAATGGAGGTGTGTGAAGTCATAGAATGGAGGTGTGTGAAGTCATAAAATGGAGGTGTGTGAAGTCATGGAAAGGAGGTGTTTGAAGTCAAAGAATGGAGGTGTGTTAAGTCACAGAACGGAGGTGTGTGAACTCAGAATGGAGGTGTGTGAAGTCCCAGAATGGAGGTGTGGGAAGTCATAGAATGGAGTTGTGTGAAGTCACAGAATGGAGATGTGTGAATTAATAGAATCGAGGTGTGTGAAGTCATAGAGTGGAGGTGTGTAAAGTCACAGAACGGAGGTGTGTGAAGTCACAGAATGGAGGTGTGTGAAGTCACAGAATGGAGGTGTGTGAACTCACAGTGGAGGTGTGTGAAGTCAAAGAATGGAGGTTTGTGAAGTCATAGAATGGAGGTGTATGAAGTCATAGAATGGATGTTTCTGAAGTAGAATGGAGGTGTGTGAAGTCATAGAATGGAGGTGTGTGAAGTCAAAATGGAGGTGTGCGAACTCATAAAAAGGAGATGAGTGAAGTCATGGAAAGGAGGTGTGTGAAGTCCCAAAATGGAGGTGTGTGAAGTCAAACACTGGTGGTGTGTGAAGTCACAGAATGGAGGTGTGTGAAGTCAAAGAATGGAAGTGTGTGAAGTCAAAATGGAGGTGTGTGAAGTCACAGAATGGAGGTGTGTGTAGTCACAGAATGGAGATGTGTGACGTCATCGAAAAGAGGTGTGTGAAGTCACAATGGAGGTGTGTGAAGTCATAGAATGGAGGTGTGTGAAGTCACAGTATGGAGGTGTGTGAAATCATAGAATGGAGCTCTGTGAAGTGAGATTTGAGGAGTGTGAAGTCACAGAATGGAGGTGTGTGAACTCAGAATGGAGGTGTGTGAAGTCACAGAATGGAGGTGTGAAGTCATAGAATGGAGGTGTGTGAAGTCATAGAATGGAGGTTTGTGAAGTCATAGGATGGAGATGTGTGAAGTCATAGAATTGATGTTTGTGAAGTAAGAATGAAGGTGTGTTAAGTCATAGAATGGAGGTGTTTGAAGGCACAGAATGGAGGTGTGTGAAGTCACAGAATGGAGGTGTGTGAACTCACAATGGAGGTGTGTGAAGTCAAAGAATGGAGGTGTGTGAAGTCATAGAATGAAACGGTGTGAAGTCATAGAATGAAGGTGTGTGAAGCCAGAATTGAGGTGTATGAAGTCACAGAAGTGAGGTGTGTGAACTCAGAATGAAGGTGTGTTAAGTCATAGAATGGAGGTGTTTGAAGGCACAGAATGGAGGTGTGTGAAGTCATAGAATGGAGTTGTGTGAAGTCAGAATGGAGGTGTGTGAAGTCATAGAATGGAGGTGTGTGAACACACAATGGAGGTTCGTGAAGTCAAAGAATGGAGGAGTGTGAAGTCATAGAATGGAATTGTGTGAAGTTATAGAATGGAGGTGTGTGAAGCCAGAATTGAGGTGTGTGAAGTCACAGAATGGAGATGTGTGAAGTCACAGAATGGAGGTGTGTGAAGTCACAGAATGTAGGTGTGTGAAGTCACAGAATGGAGGTGTGTGAACTCACAATGGAGGTGTGTGAAGTCAAACAATAAAGGTGTGTGAAGTCAAACAATAAAGGTTTGTGAAGTCACAGAATGGAGGTCTGTGAAGTCATAGAAGGGAGGTGTGTTTAGTCACAGAATGGAGGTGTGTGAAGTCAGAGAATGGAGGTGTGTGAACCCAGAATGGAGGTGTGTGAAGTCACAGAACGGAGATTTGTGAAGTCATAGAATGGAAGTAAGTGAAGTCATAGAATGGATGTTTCTGAAGTAAGAATGAAGGTGCGTGAAGTCATAGAATGGAGGTGTGTGAAGTCAAAATGTAGGTGTGTGAATTCATAGAATGGAGGTGTGTGAACTCACAGAATGGAGGTGTGTGAAGTCTTGGAATGGAGGTGTGTGAAGTCAAAGAATGGAGGTGTGTGAGGTCAAACAATAAAGGTGTGTGAAGTCACAGAATGGAGGTGTGTGAAATCACAGAATGGAGGTGTGTGAAGTCAAAAAGGTGGTGTGTAGAGTCACCAATGGAGGTGTGTGAACTCATAGAATGGAGGTGTGTGAAGTCAAAGAATGGAGGTGTGTGAAGTCATAGAATAGAGGCGTGTGAAGCCATGGAATGGATGTTTCTGAAGTAGAATGAAGGTGTGTGAAGTAATAGAATGGAGGTTTGTGAAGTCAAAATGGAGGTGTGTGAACTCATAAAATGGAGATGTGTGAAGTCATGGAATGGAGGTGCGTGAAGTCCAAAAATGGAGGTTTGTGAAGTCAAACAATGGTGGTGTGTGAAGTCAGAGAATGGAGGTGTGTGAAGTCAAAGAATGGAAGTGTGTGAACTCAAGATGGAGGTGTGTGAAGTCACAGAATGGAGGTGTGTGAAGTCACAGAATGGAGGTGCATGAAGTCATAGAATGTAGGTGTGTGAAGTCACAGAATGGAGGTGTGTGAAGTCACAGAATGGAGGTGTGTGAAGTCACAGAATGAAGGTGTGTGAACTCACAATGGAGGTGTGTGAAGTCACAGAATGGAGGTGTACGAAGTCAAACAATAAAGGTGTGTGAAGTCACAGAATGGAGGTCTGTGAAGTCATAGAATGGAGGTGTGTTAAGTCACAGAATGGAGGTGTGTGAACTCAGAGAATGGAGGTGTGTGAACTCAGAATGGAGGTGTGTTAAGTCACAGAACGGAGATTTGTGAAGTCATAGATTGGAGGTGCGTGAAGTCATAGAATGGATATTTCTGAAGTAAGAATGAAGGTGTATGAAGTCAAAATGGAGGTGTGTGAACTCATAGAATGGAGGTGTGTGAACTCATAGAATGGAGGTGTGTGAAGTCATGGAATGGAGGTGTGTGAAGTCAAAGTATGGAGGTGTGTGAAGTCAAACAATAAAGGTGTGTGAAGTCACAGAATGGAGGTGTGTGAAATCACAGAATGGAGGTTTGTGAAGTAAAAAAGTTGGTGTGTAGAGTCACAAATGGAGGTGTTTTAACTCATAGAATGGAGGTGTGTGACGTCAAAGAATAAAGGTGTGTGAAGCCATCGAATGGAGGTGTGGGAATTCATGGAATGGAGGTGTGTGAAGTCACAGAACGGAGATGTGTGAAGTCAGAATGGAGTTGTGTGTAGTCATAGAATGGAGGTGTGTGAAGTCAGAATGGAGGAGTGTGAAGTCAGAATGGAGGTGTGTGAAGTCATAGAATGGAGGTGTGTGAAGTCAGAATGGAGGTGTGTGAACTCATAGAATGGAGGAGAGTGAAGTCACAATGGAGGTGTGTGAAGTCATAGAATGGAGGTGTGTGAAGTCACAGAATGGAGGTGTGTGAAGTCATAGAATGGAGCTGTGTGAAGTCAGATTGGAGGTGGGTGAAGTCACAGAATGGAGGTGTGTGAACTCTGAATGGAGGTGTGTGAAGTCACAGAATTGAGGTGTGTGAAGTCATGGAATGGAGGTGTGTAAAGTCATAGAATGGAGGTGTGTGAGGTCATAATATAGGTGTGTGAAGTCACAGAATTGAGATGTGTGAAGTCACAGAATGGAGGTCTGTGAAGTCATAGAATGGAGGTGTGTGAAGTCATAGAATGGAGGTGTGTGAAGTCATAGAATGGATGTTTGTGAAGTAAGAATGAAGGTGTGTTAAATCCTAGAATGGAGATGTGTGAAGGCAGAGAATTGAGGTTTGTGAAGTCATAGAATGGAGCTGTGTGAACTCACAATGGAGATGTGTGAAGTCAAAGAATGGAGGTGTGTTAAGTCAAAGAATGGAAGTGTGTGAAGTCATACAATGGAGGTGTGTGAAGTCATAGAATGGAGTTGTGTGAAGTCATACAATGGAGGTGTGTGAAGTCACAGAATTGATGTTTGTGAAGTCAGAATTGAGGTGTGTGAAGTCAGAATGGAGGTTTGTGAAGTCATAGAATGGAGGTGTGTGAAGTCGTAGAATGGATGTGTGTGAAGTCACAGAATTGATGTTTGTGAAGTCAGAATGGACGTGTGTGGACTCACAATGGAGGTGTGTGAAGTCAAAGAATGGAGGTGTGTGAAGTCACAGAATTGATGTTTGTGAAGTCAGAATGGAGGTGTGTGAAGTCAGAATGGAGGTGTGTGAAGTTATAGAATGGAGGTGTGTGAAGTCACAGAATGGAGGTGTGTGAAGTCATAGAATGGAGGTTTGTGAAGTCATAGAATGGAGGTGTGTGAAGTCATAGAATGGAGGTGTGTGAAGTCATAGAATGGAGGAGTGTGAAGTCATAGAATGGAGGTTTGTGAAGTCATAGAATGGAGGTGGGTGAATTCATACAATGGATGTTCAAGAAGTAAGAATGTAGGTGTGCGAAGTCATAGAATGGAGGTGTGTGCAGTCAAAAAGGTGGTGTGTGAACTCATAGAATGGATGTGTGTGAACTGATAGAGTAGAGGTGTGTGAAGTCATGGAATGGAGGTGTGTGAAGTCAAAGAATGGAGGTGTGTGAAGTCAAAATGGAGGTGTGTGAAGTCACAGAATGGAGGTGTGTGAAGTCACAGAATGGAGGTGTGTGAAGTCAAAATGGTGGTGTGTAACGTCACAAATAGAGGTGTGTGAAGTCACAGAATGTATGTGTGTGAACTCAAAATGGAGGTGTGTGAAGTCAAAGAATGGAGGTGTGCGAAGTCAAAGAATATAGGTGTGTGAAGTCATAGAATGGAGGTGTGTGAAGTCATAGAATGTAGGTGTGTGAAATCATAGAATGAAGGTGTGTGAAGTCACGGAATGAAGTTGTGTTAAGACACAGAACGGAGGTGTGTGGCCTCAGAATGGAGGTGTGTGAAGTCCCAGAATGGAGGTGTGGGAAGTCATAGAATGGTGTTGTGTGAAGTCACAGAATGGAGATGTGTGAATTCATAGAATGGAGGTGTGTGAAGTCATAGAATGGAGGTGTCTGAAGTCACAGAATGGAGGTGTGTGAAGTCAAAGAATGGAGGTGTGTGAAGTCACAGAATGGAGGTGTGTGAAGTCAAAGAATGGAGGTGTGTGAAGTCACAGAATGGAGGTGTGTGAAGTCATAGAATGGATGTTTCTGAAGTAGAATGGAGGTGTGTGAAGTCATAGAATGGAGGTGTGTGAAGTCAAAATGGAGGTGTGCGAACTCATAAAAAGGAGATGAGTGAAGTCATGGAAAGGAGGTGTGTGAAGTCCCAAAATGGAGGTGTGTGAAGTCAAACACTGGTGGTGTGTGAAGTCACAGAATGGAGGTGTGTGAAGTCAAAGAATGGAAGTGTGTGAAGTCAAAATGGAGGTGTGTGAAGTCACAGAATGGAGGTGTGTGTAGTCACAGAATGGAGATGTGTGAAGTCATCGAAAAGAGGTGTGTGAAGTCACAATGGAGGTGTGTGAAGAATAGAATGGAGGTGTGTGAAGTCACAGTATGGAGGTGTGTGAAATCATAGAATAGAGCTGTGTGAAGTGAGATTTGAGGAGTGTGAAGTCACAGAATGGAGGTGTGTGAACTCAGAATGGAGGTCTGTGAAGTCACAGAATGGAGGTGTGAAGTCATACAATGGAGGTGTGTGAAGTCATAGAATGGAGGTTTGTGAAGTCATAGAATGGAGGTGTGTGAAGTCATAGAATTGATGTTTGTGAAGTAAGAATGAAGGTGTGTTAAGTCATAGAATGGAGGTGTTTGAAGGCACAGAATGGAGGTGTGTGAAGTCACAGAATGGAGGTGTGTGAACTCACAATGGAGGTGTGTGAAGTCAAAGAATGGAGGTGTGTGAAGTCATAGAATGGAAGGGTGTGAAGTCATAGAATGAAGGTGTGTGAAGCCAGAATTGAGGTGTGTGAAGTCACAGAAGTGAGGTGTGTGAACTCAGAATGAAGGTGTGTGAAGTCACAGAATGGAGGTTCCTGAAGTAGAATGGAGGTGTGTGAAGTCATAGAATGGATGTGTGGGAAGTCAAAATGGAGGGGTGCGAACTCATAACATGGAGATGTGGAAGTCATGGAAAGGAGGTGTGTGAAGTCCAAAAATGCAGGTGTGTGAAGTCAAACAATGGTGGTGTGTGAAGTCACAGAATGGAGGTGTGTAGTCAAAGAATGGAAGTGTGTGAAGTCAAAATCGAGGTATGTGAAATCACAGAATGGAGGTGTGTGTAGTCACAGAATGGAGGTGTGTGAAGTCATAGAATGGAGGTGTGTGAAGTCACAGAATTGAGGTGTGTGAAGTCACAGAATGGAGGTGTGTGAAGTCACAGATTGGAGGTGTGTGAAGTCAAAATGGATGTGTGTGAACTCACAGAATGGAGGTGTGTGAACTCATAGAATGGAAGTGTGTGAAGTCATGGAATGGAGGTGTGTGAAGTCAAAGAATGGAGGTGTGAAGTCAAACAATAAAGGTGTGTGAAGTCACAGAATGGAGGTGTGTGAAATCACAGAATGGAGGTGTGTGAAGTCAAAAAGGTGGTGTGTAGAGTCACACATGGAGGTGTGTGAACTCATAGAATGGAGGTATGTGAAGACATAGAATGGAGGTGTGTGAAGTCACAGAATTGATGTTTGTGAGGTCAGAATGGAGGTGTGTGAAGTCACAGAATGGAGGTGTGTGAAGTCAAAGAATGGAAGTGTGTGAAGTCATAGAATGGAGGTGTGTGAAGTCATAGAATGGAGGTGTGTGAAGACATAGAATGGAGGTGTGTGAAGTCACAGAATTGATGTTTGTGAGGTCAGAATGGAGGTGTGTGAAGTCAGAATGGAGGTTTGTGAAGTCAGAGAATGGAGGTGTGTGAAGTCATACAATGGAGGTGTGTGAAGTCATAGAATGGAGATGTGTGAAGTCACAGAAGTGATGTTTGTGAAGTCAGAATGGAGGTGTGTGAACTCTAATGGAGGTGTGTGAAGTCAAAGAATGGAGGTGTGTGAAGTCACAGAATTGATGTTTGTAAAGTCAAAATGGAGGTGTGTGAAGTCAGAATGGAGGTATGTGAAGTCATAGAATGGAGGTGTGTGAAGTCATAGAATGGAGGTGTGTGAAGTCATAGAATGGACCTTTGTGAACTCATAGAATGGAGGTCTGTAAAGTTATAGAATGGATGTTTTTAAGTAAGACTGTAGAGGTGTGAAGTAATAGAATGGAGGTGTGTGCAATCAAAATGATGGTATGTGAACTCATAGAATGGATGTGTGTGAACTGATAGAGTGGAGGTGTGTGAAGTCATGGAATGGAGGTGTGTGAAATCAAAGAATGGAGGTGTGTGAAGTCAAACAATGGAGGTATGCGAAGTCACAGAATGGAGGTGTGTGAAGTCACCGAATGGAAGTGTGTGAAGTCAAAATGGAGGTGTGTGAAGTCACAGAATGGAGGTTTGTGAAGTCACAGAATGGAGGTTTGTGAAGTCAAAATGGTGGTGTATAAAGTCACAAATGGAGGTGTGTGAAGTCACAGAATGTAGGTGTGTGAACTCAAAATGGAGGTGTGTGAAGTGAAAGAATGGAGGTGTGCGAAGTCAAAGAATGGAGGTGTGTGAAGTCATAGAATGGAGGTGTGTGAAGTCATAAAATGGAGGTGTGTGAAGTCATGGAAAGGAGGTGTTTGAAGTCAAAGAATGGAGGTGTGTTAAGTCACAGAACGGAGGTGTGTGAACTCAGAATGGAGGTGTGTGAAGTCCCAGAATGGAGGTGTGGGAAGTCATAGAATGGAGTTGTGTGAAGTCACAGAATGGAGATGTGTGAATTAATAGAATCGAGGTGTGTGAAGTCATAGAGTGGAGGTGTGTAAAGTCACAGAACGGAGGTGTGTGAAGTCACAGAATGGAGGTGTGTGAAGTCACAGAATGGAGGTGTGTGAACTCACAGTGGAGGTGTGTGAAGTCAAAGAATGGAGGTTTGTGAAGTCATAGAATGGAGGTGTATGAAGTCATAGAATGGATGTTTCTGAAGTAGAATGGAGGTGTGTGAAGTCATAGAATGGAGGTGTGTGAAGTCAAAATGGAGGTGTGCGAACTCATAAAAAGGAGATGAGTGAAGTCATGGAAAGGAGGTGTGTGAAGTCCCAAAATGGAGGTGTGTGAAGTCAAACACTGGTGGTGTGTGAAGTCACAGAATGGAGGTGTGTGAAGTCAAAGAATGGAAGTGTGTGAAGTCAAAATGGAGGTGTGTGAAGTCACAGAATGGAGGTGTGTGTAGTCACAGAATGGAGATGTGTGACGTCATCGAAAAGAGGTGTGTGAAGTCACAATGGAGGTGTGTGAAGTCATAGAATGGAGGTGTGTGAAGTCACAGTATGGAGGTGTGTGAAATCATAGAATGGAGCTCTGTGAAGTGAGATTTGAGGAGTGTGAAGTCACAGAATGGAGGTGTGTGAACTCAGAATGGAGGTGTGTGAAGTCACAGAATGGAGGTGTGAAGTCATAGAATGGAGGTGTGTGAAGTCATAGAATGGAGGTTTGTGAAGTCATAGGATGGAGATGTGTGAAGTCATAGAATTGATGTTTGTGAAGTAAGAATGAAGGTGTGTTAAGTCATAGAATGGAGGTGTTTGAAGGCACAGAATGGAGGTGTGTGAAGTCACAGAATGGAGGTGTGTGAACTCACAATGGAGGTGTGTGAAGTCAAAGAATGGAGGTGTGTGAAGTCATAGAATGAAACGGTGTGAAGTCATAGAATGAAGGTGTGTGAAGCCAGAATTGAGGTGTATGAAGTCACAGAAGTGAGGTGTGTGAACTCAGAATGAAGGTGTGTTAAGTCATAGAATGGAGGTGTTTGAAGGCACAGAATGGAGGTGTGTGAAGTCATAGAATGGAGTTGTGTGAAGTCAGAATGGAGGTGTGTGAAGTCATAGAATGGAGGTGTGTGAACACACAATGGAGGTTCGTGAAGTCAAAGAATGGAGGAGTGTGAAGTCATAGAATGGAATTGTGTGAAGTTATAGAATGGAGGTGTGTGAAGCCAGAATTGAGGTGTGTGAAGTCACAGAATGGAGATGTGTGAAGTCACAGAATGGAGGTGTGTGAAGTCACAGAATGTAGGTGTGTGAAGTCACAGAATGGAGGTGTGTGAACTCACAATGGAGGTGTGTGAAGTCAAACAATAAAGGTGTGTGAAGTCAAACAATAAAGGTTTGTGAAGTCACAGAATGGAGGTCTGTGAAGTCATAGAAGGGAGGTGTGTTTAGTCACAGAATGGAGGTGTGTGAAGTCAGAGAATGGAGGTGTGTGAACCCAGAATGGAGGTGTGTGAAGTCACAGAACGGAGATTTGTGAAGTCATAGAATGGAAGTAAGTGAAGTCATAGAATGGATGTTTCTGAAGTAAGAATGAAGGTGCGTGAAGTCATAGAATGGAGGTGTGTGAAGTCAAAATGTAGGTGTGTGAATTCATAGAATGGAGGTGTGTGAACTCACAGAATGGAGGTGTGTGAAGTCTTGGAATGGAGGTGTGTGAAGTCAAAGAATGGAGGTGTGTGAGGTCAAACAATAAAGGTGTGTGAAGTCACAGAATGGAGGTGTGTGAAATCACAGAATGGAGGTGTGTGAAGTCAAAAAGGTGGTGTGTAGAGTCACCAATGGAGGTGTGTGAACTCATAGAATGGAGGTGTGTGAAGTCAAAGAATGGAGGTGTGTGAAGTCATAGAATAGAGGTGTGTGAAGCCATGGAATGGATGTTTCTGAAGTAGAATGAAGGTGTGTGAAGTAATAGAATGGAGGTTTGTGAAGTCAAAATGGAGGTGTGTGAACTCATAAAATGGAGATGTGTGAAGTCATGGAATGGAGGTGCGTGAAGTCCAAAAATGGAGGTTTGTGAAGTCAAACAATGGTGGTGTGTGAAGTCAGAGAATGGAGGTGTGTGAAGTCAAAGAATGGAAGTGTGTGAACTCAAGATGGAGGTGTGTGAAGTCACAGAATGGAGGTGTGTGAAGTCACAGAATGGAGGTGCATGAAGTCATAGAATGTAGGTGTGTGAAGTCACAGAATGGAGGTGTGTGAAGTCACAGAATGGAGGTGTGTGAAGTCACAGAATGAAGGTGTGTGAACTCACAATGGAGGTGTGTGAAGTCACAGAATGGAGGTGTACGAAGTCAAACAATAAAGGTGTGTGAAGTCACAGAATGGAGGTCTGTGAAGTCATAGAATGGAGGTGTGTTAAGTCACAGAATGGAGGTGTGTGAACTCAGAGAATGGAGGTGTGTGAACTCAGAATGGAGGTGTGTTAAGTCACAGAACGGAGATTTGTGAAGTCATAGATTGGAGGTGCGTGAAGTCATAGAATGGATATTTCTGAAGTAAGAATGAAGGTGTATGAAGTCAAAATGGAGGTGTGTGAACTCACAGAATGGAGGTGTGTGAACTCATAGAATGGAGGTGTGTGAAGTCATGGAATGGAGGTGTGTGAAGTCAACGTATGGAGGTGTGTGAAGTCAAACAATAAAGGTGTGTGAAGTCACAGAATGGAGGTGTGTGAAATCACAGAATGGAGGTTTGTGAAGTAAAAAAGTTGGTGTGTAGAGTCACAAATGGAGGTGTTTTAACTCATAGAATGGAGGTGTGTGACGTCAAAGAATAAAGGTGTGTGAAGTCATCGAATGGAGGTGTGGGAATTCATGGAATGGAGGTGTGTGAAGTCACAGAACGGAGATGTGTGAAGTCAGAATGGAGTTGTGTGTAGTCATAGAATGGAGGTGTGTGAAGTCAGAATGGAGGAGTGTGAAGTCAGAATGGAGGTGTGTGAAGTCATAGAATGGAGGTGTGTGAAGTCAGAATGGAGGTGTGTGAACTCATAGAATGGAGGAGAGTGAAGTCACAATGGAGGTGTGTGAAGTCATAGAATGGAGGTGTGTGAAGTCACAGAATGGAGGTGTGTGAAGTCATAGAATGGAGCTGTGTGAAGTCAGATTGGAGGTGGGTGAAGTCACAGAATGGAGGTGTGTGAACTCTGAATGGAGGTGTGTGAAGTCACAGAATTGAGGTGTGTGAAGTCATGGAATGGAGGTGTGTAAAGTCATAGAATGGAGGTGTGTGAGGTCATAATATAGGTGTGTGAAGTCACAGAATTGAGATGTGTGAAGTCACAGAATGGAGGTGTGTGAAGTCATACAATGGAGGTGTGTGAAGTCATAGAATGGAGGTGTGTGAAGTCATAGAATGGATGTTTGTGAAGTAAGAATGAAGGTGTGTTAAATCCTAGAATGGAGATGTGTGAAGGCAGAGAATTGAGGTTTGTGAAGTCATAGAATGGAGCTGTGTGAACTCACAATGGAGATGTGTGAAGTCAAAGAATGGAGGTGTGTTAAGTCAAAGAATGGAAGTGTGTGAAGTCATACAATGGAGGTGTGTGAAGTCATAGAATGGAGTTGTGTGAAGTCATACAATGGAGGTGTGTGAAGTCACAGAATTGATGTTTGTGAAGTCAGAATTGAGGTGTGTGAAGTCAGAATGGAGGTTTGTGAAGTCATAGAATGGAGGTGTGTGAAGTCGTAGAATGGATGTGTGTGAAGTCACAGAATTGATGTTTGTGAAGTCAGAATGGACGTGTGTGGACTCACAATGGAGGTGTGTGAAGTCAAAGAATGGAGGTGTGTGAAGTCACAGAATTGATGTTTGTGAAGTCAGAATGGAGGTGTGTGAAGTCAGAATGGAGGTGTGTGAAGTTATAGAATGGAGGTGTGTGAAGTCACAGAATGGAGGTGTGTGAAGTCATAGAATGGAGGTTTGTGAAGTCATAGAATGGAGGTGTGTGAAGTCATAGAATGGAGGTGTGTGAAGTCATAGAATGGAGGAGTGTGAAGTCATAGAATGGAGGTTTGTGAAGTCATAGAATGGAGGTGGGTGAATTCATACAATGGATGTTCAAGAAGTAAGAATGTAGGTGTGCGAAGTCATAGAATGGAGGTGTGTGCAGTCAAAAAGGTGGTGTGTGAACTCATAGAATGGATGTGTGTGAACTGATAGAGTAGAGGTGTGTGAAGTCATGGAATGGAGGTGTGTGAAGTCAAAGAATGGAGGTGTGTGAAGTCAAACAATGGAGGTGTGTGAAGTCACAGAATGGAGGTGTGTGAAGTCACAGAATGGAAGTGTGTGAAGTCAAAATGGAGGTGTGTGAAGTCACAGAATGGATGTGTGTGAAGTCACAGAATGGAGGTGTGTGAAGTCAAAATGGTGGTGTGTAACGTCACAAATAGAGGTGTGTGAAGTCACAGAATGTATGTGTGTGAACTCAAAATGGAGGTGTGTGAAGTCAAAGAATGGAGGTGTGCGAAGTCAAAGAATATAGGTGTGTGAAGTCATAGAATGGAGGTGTGTGAAGTCATAGAATGTAGGTGTGTGAAATCATAGAATGAAGGTGTGTGAAGTCACGGAATGAAGTTGTGTTAAGACACAGAACGGAGGTGTGTGGCCTCAGAATGGAGGTGTGTGAAGTCCCAGAATGGAGGTGTGGGAAGTCATAGAATGGTGTTGTGTGAAGTCACAGAATGGAGATGTGTGAATTCATAGAATGGAAGTGTGTGAAGTCATAGAATGGAGGTGTCTGAAGTCACAGAATGGAGGTGTGTGAAGTCAAAGAATGGAGGTGTGTGAAGTCACAGAATGGAGGTGTGTGAAGTCAAAGAATGGAGGTGTGTGAAGTCACAGAATGGAGGTGTGTGAAGTCATAGAACGGATGTTTCTGAAGTAGAATGAAGGTGTGTGAAGTCATAGAATGGAGCTGTGTGAAGGCAAAATGGAGGTGTGCGAACTCATAAAATGGAGATGTGTGAAGTCATGGAATGGAGGTGTGTGAAGTCCAAAAATAGAGGTGTGTGAAGTCAAACAATGTTAATGTGTGTGAAGTCACAGAATGGAGGTGTGTGAATTCAAAGAATGGAAGTGTGTGAAGGCAAAATGGAGGTGTGTGAAGTAACAGAATGGAGGTGTGTGAAGTCACAGAATGTAGGTGTGAAGTCATAGAATGGAGGTGTGTGAAGTCACAGAATGGAGGTGTGTGAAGTCACAGAGTGGAGGTGTGTGAAGTCAAACAATAAAGGTGGGTGAAGTCACAGAATTGAGGTGTGTGAAATCACAGAATGGAGGTGTGTGAAGTCAAAAATGTGGTGTGTAGAGGCACAAATGGAGGTGTGTGAACTCATAGAATGCAGGTGTGTGAAGTCAAAGAATGGAGGTGTGTGAAGTCATGGAATGGAGGTGTGTGCAGTCACAGAATGGAGGTGTGTGACGTCATAGAATGGAGGTGTGTGAAGTCATAGAATGGATGTTTCTGAATAAGAATGAATGTGTGTGAAGTCATAAAATGGAGGTGTATGAAGTCAAAATGGAGGTGTGTGAACTCATAGAATGGAGATCTGAGAACTCATAGAATGGAGGTGTGTGAAGTCATGGAATAAAGGTGTGTGAAGTCAAAGAATGCATTGTGGGAAGTCAAACAATAAAGGTGTGTGAAGTCACAGAATGGAGGTGTGTGAAATCACAATGGAAGTGTGTGAGGTCAAAGAATGGAGGTGTGTGAAGTCATAGAAAGGAATTGTGTGAAGTCGTAGAATGGAGGTGTGTGAAGCCAGAATTGAGGTGTGTGAAGTCACAGAATTGACGTGTGTGAACTCAGAATGGAGGTGTGTGAAGTCACAGAATGGAGGTTTGTAAAGTCATAGAATGGAGGTGTGTGAAGTCATAGAATGGATGTTTCTGAAGTAGAATGAAGGTGTGTGAAGTCATAGAATGTAGGTGTGTGAAGTCAAAATGGAGGTGTGCGAACTCATAAAATGGAGATGCGTGAAGTCATGGAATGGAGGTGTGTGAAGTCCAAAAATGGAGGTGTGTGAAGTCAAACAATGGTGGTGTGTGAAGTCACAGAATGGAGGTGTGTGAAGTCAAAGAATGGAAGTGTGTGAAGTCAAAATTGAGGTGTGTGAAGTCACAGAATGGAGGTGTGTGAAGTCACAGAATGGAGGTGTGTGAAGTCATAGAATGGAGGTGTGTGAAGTCACAGAATGGAGATGTGTGTAGTCACAGAATGGAGGTGTGTGAAGTCACAGAGTGGAGGTGTGTGAAGTCACAGAATGGAGGTGTGTGAACTCACAATGGAGGTGTGTGAAGTTCCAGAATGGAGGTGTGTGAAGTCAAACGATAAAGGTGTGTGAAGTCACAGAACGGAGATTTGTGAAGTCATAGAATGGAAGTGCGTGAAGTCATATAATGGATGTTTCTGAAGTAAGAATGAAGGTGTGTGAAGTCATAGAATGGAGGTTTGTGAAGTCAAAATGGAGGTGTGTGAACTCATAGAATGGAGGTGTGTGAACTCATAGACTGGAGGTGTGTGAATTCATGGAAAGGAGGTGTGTGAAGTCATACAATAAAGGTGTGTGAAGTCACAGAATGGAGGTATGTGAAATCACAGAATGTAGGTGTGTGAAGTCAAAAAGGTGGTGTGTAGAGTCACAAATGGAGGTGTGTGAACTCATAGAATGGAGGTGTGTGAAGTCAAAGAATGGAGGTGTGTGAAGGCATCGAATGGAGGTGTGTGAAGTCATGGAATGGAGGTGTGTGAAGTCATGGAATGGAGGTGTGTGAAGTCAGAATGGAGTTGTGTGAAGTTATACAATGGAGGTGTGTGAAGTCAGAATGCAGGTGTGTGATGTCATAGAATGGAGGTGTGTGAAGACAGAATGGAGGTGTGTGAACTCATAGAATGGAGGTGTGTGAAGTCATAGAATGGAGGTGTGTGAAGTCATAGAACGGAGGTGTGTGAAGTCATAGAATGGATGTTTGTGAAGTAAGAATGAAGGTGTGTTAAGTCCTAGAATGGAGATGTGTGAAGGCAGAGAATGGAGGTGTGTGAAGTCATAGAATGGAGCTGTGTGAACTCAGAATGGAGGTGTGTGAAGTCATAGAATGAAGGTGTGTGAACTCACAATGGATATGTGTGAAGTCAAAGAATTGAGGTGTGTGAAGTCAAAGAGTGGAAGTGTGTGAAGTCATAGAATGGAGGTGTGTGAAGTCATAGAATGGAGGTGTGTGAAGTCATAGAATGGAGGTGTGTGAAGTCACAGAATTGATGTTTGTGAAGTCAGAATGGAGGTGTGTGAAGTCAGAATGGAGGTTTGTGAAGTCATAGAATGGAGGTGTGTGAAGTCGTAGAATGGATGTGTGTGAAGTCACAAAATTGATGTTTGTGAAGTCAGAATGGAGGTGTGTGAACTCACAATGGAGGTGTGTGAAGTCAAAGAATGGAGGTGTGTGAAGTCACAGAATTGATGTTTGTGAAGTCAGAATGGAGGTGTGTGAAGTCAGAATGGAGGTGTGTGAAGTCATAGAATGGAGGTGTGTGAAGTCACAATGCAGGTGTGTGAACTCATAGAATGGAGGTATGTGAAGTCACAGAATGGAGGTGTGTGAAGTCATAGAATGGAGGTGTGTGAAGTCATAGAATTGAGGTGTGTGAAGTCATAGAATGGAGGTGTGTGAAGTCATAGAATGGAGGAGTGTGAAGTCATAGAATGGAGGTTTGTGAAGTCATAGAATGGAGGTGGGTGAGTTCATACAATGGATGTTCCTGAAGTAAGAATGTAGGTGTGTGAAGTCATAGAATGGAGGTGTGTGAAGTCAAAATTGTGGTGTGTGAACTCATAGAATGGATGTGTGTGAACTGATAGAGTAGAGGTGTGTGAAGTCATGGAATGGAGGTGTGTGAAGTCAAAGAATGGAGGTGTGTGAAGTCAAACAATGGAGGTGTGCGAAGTCACAGAATGGAGGTGTGTGAAGTCACAGAATGGAAGTGTGTGAAGTCAAAATGGAGGTGTGTGAAGTCACAGAATGGAGTTGTGTGAAGTCACAGAATGGAGGTGTGTGAAGTCAAAATGGTGGTGTGTAACGTCACAAATGGAGGTGTGTAAAGTCACAGAATGTATGTGTGTGAACTCAAAATGCAGGTGTGTGAAGTCAAAGAATGGAGGTGTGCGTAGTCAAAGAATATAGGTGTGTGAAGTCATAGAATGGAGGTGTGGGAAGTCATAGAATGTAGGTGTGTGAAATCATAGAATGAAGGTGTGTGAAGTCACGGAATGAAGGTGTGTTAAGTCACAGAACGGAGGTGTGTGAAGTCAAACAATGGAGGTGTACGAAGTCACAGAATGGAGGTGTGTGAAGTCACAGAATGGAAGTGTGTGAAGTCAAAATGGAGGTGTGTGAAGTCACAGAATGGAGGTTTGTGAAGTCATAGAATGGAGGTGGGTGAATTCATACAATGGATGTTCCTGAAGTAAGAATGTAGTTGTGTGAAGTCATAGAATGGAGGTGTGTGAAGTCAAAATGGTGGTGTGTGAACTCATAGAATGGATGTGTGTGAACTGATAGAGTAGAGGTGTGTGAAGTCATGGAATGGAGGTGTGTGAAGTCAAAGAATGGAGGTGTGTGAAGTCAAACAATGGAGGTGTGCGAAGTCACAGAATGGAGGTGTGTGAAGTCACAGAATGGAAGTGTGTGAAGTCAAAATGGTGGTGTGTAACGTCACAAATGGAGGTGTGTGAAGTCACAGAATGTATGTGTGTGAACTCAAAATGGAGGTGTGTGAAGTCAAAGAATGGAGGTGTGCGAAGTCAAAGAATATAGGTGTGTGAAGTCATAGAATGGAGGTGTGTGAAGTCAAAGAATATAGGTGTGTGAAGTCATAGAATGGAGGTGTGTGAAGTCATAGAATGTAGGTGTGTGAAATCATAGAATGAAGGTGTGTGAAGTCACGGAATGAAGGTGTGTTAAGTCACAGAACGGAGGTGTGTGACCTCAGAATGGAGGTGTGTGAAGTCCCAGAATGGAGGGGTGGGAAGTCATAGAATGGAGTTTTGTGAAGTCACAGAATGGAGATGTGTGAATTCATAGAATGGAGGTGTGTGAAGTCACAGAATGGAGGTGTCTGAAGTCACAGAATGGAGGTGTGTGAAGTCAAAGAATGGAGGTGTGTGAAATCACAGAATGGAGGTGTGTGATGTCAAAGAATGAAGGTGTGTGAAGTCACAGAATGGAGGTGTGTGACGTCATAGAATGGAAGTGTGTGAAGTCATAGAATGGAGGTGTGTGAAGCCAGAATTGAGGGGTGTGAACTCAGAATGGAGGTGTGTGAAGTCACAGAATGAAGGTTTGTGAAATCATAGAATGGAGGTGTGTGAAGTCATAGAACGGATGTTTCTGAAGTAGAATGAAGGTGTGTAAAGTCATAGATTGGAGGTGTGTGAAGGCAAAATGGAGGTGTGCGAACTCATAAAATGGAGATGTGTGAAGTCATGGAATGGAGGTGTGTGAAGTCCAAAAATAGAGGTGTGTGAAGTCAAACAATGTTAATGTGTGTGAAGTCACAGAATGGAGGTGTGTGAATTCAAAGAATGGAAGTGTGTGAAGTCAAAATGGAGGTGTGTGAAGTAACAGAATGGAGGTGTGTGAAGTCACAGAATGTAGGTTTGTGAAGTCATAGAATGGAGGTGTGTGAAGTCACAGAATGGATGTGTGTGAAGTCACAGAATGGAGGTGTGTGTAGTCAAACAATAAAGGTGTGTGAAGTCACAGAATTGAGGTGTGTGAAATCACAGAATGGAGGTGTGTGAAGTCAAAAATGTGGTGTGTAGAGTCACAAATGGAGGTGTGTGAACTCATAGAATGGAGGTGTGTGAAGTCAAAGAATGCAGGTGTGTGAAGTCATGGAATGGAGGTGTGTGCAGTCACAAAATGGAGGTGTGTGACGTCGTAGAATGGAGGTGTGTGAAGTCATAGAATGGATGTTTCTGAATAAGAATGAATGTGTGTGAAGTCATAAAATGGAGGTGTATGAAGTCAAAATGGAGGTGTGTGAACTCATAGAATGGAGGTCTGAGAACTCATAGAATGGAGGTGTGTGAAGTCATGGAATAAAGGTGTGTGAAGTCAAAGAATGCATTGTGTGAAGTCAAACAATAAAGGTGTGTGAAGTCACAGAATGGAGGTGTGTGAAATCACAGAATGGAGGTGTGTGAAGTCATGGAATTGAGGTGTGTGAAGTCACAGAATGGAGGTGTGTGAAGTCAGAATGGAGTTGTGTGAAGTCATAGAATGGAGGTGTGTGAATTCACAAGGGAGGTGTGTGAAATAATAGAAAGGAGGTGTGTGAAGTCATCGAATGGAGGTGTGTGAAGTCATGGAATGGATTTGTGTGAAGTCATGGAATGGAGGTGTGTGAAGTCACAGAATGGAGGTGTGTGAAGTCAGAATGGAGTTTTGTGAAGTCATAGAATGGAGGTGTGAGAAGTCACAAGGGAGGTGTGTGAAATCACAGAATGGAGGTGTGTAAAGTCACAGTATGGAGGTGTGTGAAGTCATAGAATGGAGCTGTGTGAAGTCAGATTGGAGGTGTGTGAAGACACAGAATGGTTGTGTGTGAACTCAGAATGGAGGTGTGTGAAATCACAGAATGGAGGTGTGAAGTCATAGAATGGAGGTGTGTGAAGTCATAGAATGGAGGTGTGTGAAGTCATAATGGAGGTGTGTAAAGTCACAGAATTGAGGTGTGAAGTCACAGAATGGAGGTGTGTGAAGTCATAGAATGGAGGTGTGTGAAGTCATAGAATGGAGGTGTGTGATCATAGAATGGATGTTTGTGAAGTAAGAATGAAGGTGTGTTAAGTCATAGAATGGAGGTGTGTGAAGCCACAGAATGGAGGTGTGTGAAGTCATAGAATGGAGCTATATGAAGTCATAATGGAGGTGTGTGAAGTCATAGAATGGAGGTGTGTGAAATCACAATGAAGGTGTGTGAAGTCAAAGAATGGAGGTGTGTGAAGTCATAGAAAGGAATTTTGTGAAGTCACAGAATTGAGGTGTGTGAATTCAGAATGGAAGTGTGTGAAGTCACAGAATGGAGGTTTGTAAAGTCATAGAATGGAGGTGTGTGAAGTCATAGAATGGATGTTTCTGAAGTAGAATGAAGGTGTGTGAAGTCATAGAATATAGGTGTGTGAAGTCAAAATGGAGGTGTGCGAACTCATAAAATGGAGATGCGTGAAGTCACAGAATGGAGGTGTGTGAAGTCAAAGAATGGAAGTGTGTGAAGTCAAAATTGAGGTGTGTGAAGTCACAGAATGCAGGTGTGTGAAGTCACAGAATGGAGGTGTGTGAAGTCATAGAATGGAGGTGTGTGAAGTCACAGAATGGAGGTGTGTGAAGTCACAGAATGGAGGTGTGTGAAGTCATAGAATGGAGGTGTGAACTCATAGAATGGAGGTGTGTGAAGTCATGGAAAGGAGGTGTGTGAAGTCAAAGAATGGAGGTGTGTGAATTCAAACAATAAAGGTGTGTGAAGTCCCAGAATGGAGGTGTGGGAAGTCATAGAATGGAGTTGTGTGAAGTCACTGAATGGAGATGTGTGAATTCATAGAATGGAGGTGTGTGAAGTCATAGAATGGAGGTGTCTGAAGTCACAGAATGGAGGTGTGTGAAGTCAAAGAATGGAGGTGTGTGAAGTCACAGAATGGAGGTGTGTGAAGTCAAAGAATGGAGGTGTGTGAAGTCACAGAATGGAGGTGTGTGAAGTCATAGAATGGAGGTGTGTGAAGTCATAGAATGGAGGCGTGTGAAGCCAGAATTGAGGTGTGTGAAGTCACAGAATTGAGGGGTGTGAACTCAGAATGGAGGTGTGTGAAGTCACAGAATGAAGGTTTGTGAAATCATAGAATGGAGGTGTGTGAAGTCATAGAACGGATGTTTCTGAAGTAGAATGAATGTGTGTAAAGACATAGAATGGAGGTGTGTGAAGTCAAAATATAGGTCTGCGAACTCATAAAATGGAGATGTGTGAAGTCATGGAATGGAGGTGTGTGAAGTCCAAAAATAGAGGTGTGTGAAGTCAAACAATGTTAATGTGTGTGAAGTCACAGAATGGAGGTGTGTGAATTCAAAGAATGGAAGTGTGTGAAGTCAAAATGGAGGTGTGTGAAGTAACAGAATGGAGGTGTGTGAAGTCACAGAATGTAGGTGTGTGAAGTCATAGAATGGAGGTGTGTGAAGTCACAGAATGGAGGTGTGTGAAGTCACAGAATGGAGGTGTGTGAAGTCATAGAATGGAGCTATATGAAGTCATAATGGAGGTGTGTGAAGTCATAGAATGGAGGTGTGTGAAATCACAATGGAGGTGTGTGAAGTCAAAGAATGGAGGTGTGTGAAGTCATAGAAAGGAATTGTGTGAAGTCGTAGAATTGAGGTGTGTGAAGCCAGAATTGAGGTGTGTGAAGACACAGAATTGAGGTGTGTCAACTCAGAATGGAGGTGTGTGAAGTCACAGAATGGAGGTTTGTAAAGTCATAGAATGGAGGTGTGTGAAGTCATAGAATGGATGTTTCTGAAGTAGAATGAAAGTGTGTGAAGTCATAGAATGTAGGTGTGTGAAGTCAAAATGGAGGTGTGTGAAGTCACAGAATTGAGGTGTGTGAAGTCACAGAATGGAGGTGTGTGAAGTCATAGAATGGAGGTGTGTGAATTCATAGAATGGAGGTGTGTGATCATAGAATGGATGTTTGTGAAGTAAGAATGAAGGTGTGTTAAGTCATAGGATGGAGGTGTGTGAAGGCACAGAATGGAGGTGTGTGAAGTCATAGAATGGAGCTATATGAAGTCATAATGGAGGTGTGTGAAGTCATAGAATGGAGGTGTGTGAAATCACAATGAAGGTGTGTGAAGTCAAAGAATGGAGGTGTGTGAAGTCATAGAAAGGAATTGTGTGAAGTCACAGAATTGAGGTGTGTGAACTCAGAATGGAGGTTTGTGAAGTCACAAAATGGAGGTTTGTAAAGTCATAGAATGGAGGTGTGTGAAGTCATAGAATGGATGTTTCTGAAGTAGAATGAAGGTGTGTAAGGTCATAGAATATAGGTGTGTGAAGTCAAAATGGAGGTGTGCGAACTCATAAAATGGAGATGCGTGAAGTCATGGAATGGAGGTGTGTGAAGTCCAAAAATGGAGGTGTGTGAAGTCAAACAATGGTGGTGTGTGAAGTCACAGAATGGAGGTGTGTGAAGTCAAAGAATGGAAGTGTGTGAAGTCAAAATGGAGGTGTGTGAAGTCACAGAATGCAGGTGTGTGAAGTCACAGAATGGAGGTGTGTGAAGTCATAGAATGGAGGTGTGTGAAGTCACAGAATGGAGGTGTGTGAAGTCACAGAATGGAGGTGTGTGAAGTCATAGAATGGAGGTGTGTGAACTCATAGAATGGAGGTGTGTGAAGTCATGGAAAGGAGGTGTGTGAAGTCAAAGAATGGAGGTGTGTGAATTCAAACAATAAAGGTGTGTGAAGTCACAGAATGCAGGTATGTGAAATCACAGAATGGAGGTGTGTGAAGTCAAAAAGGTGGTGTGTAGAGTCACAAATGGAGGTGTGTGAACTCATAGAATGGAGGTGTGTGAAGTCAAAGAATGGAGGTGTGTGAAGGCATCGAATGGAGGTGTGTGAAGTCATGGAATGGAGGTGTGTGAAGTCACAGAATGGAGGTGTGTGAAGTCAGAATGGAGTTGTGTGAAGTTCTAGAATGGAGGTGTGTGAAGTCAGAATGGAGGTGTGTGATGTCATAGAATGGAGGTGTGTGAAGACAGAATGGAGGTGTGTGAACTCATAGAATGGAGGTGTGTGAAGTCATAGAATGGAGGTGTGTGAATTCATAGAATGGAGGTGTGTGAAGTCATAGAATGGCGGTGTCTGAAGTCACAGAATGGAGGTGTGTGAAGTCAAAGAATGGAGGTGTGTGAAGTCACAGAATGGAGGTGTATGAACTCAGAATGGAGGTGTGTGAAGTCACAAAATGGAGGTTTGTAAAGTCATAGAATGGAGGTGTGTGAAGTCATAGAACGGATGTTTCTGAAGTAGAATGAAGGTGTGTGAAGTCATAGAATATAGGTGTGTGAAGTCAAAATGGAGGTGTGCGAACTCATAAAATGGAGATGCGTGAAGTCATGGAATGGAGGTGTGTGAAGTCCAAAAATGGAGGTGTGTGAAGTCAAACAATGGTGGTGTGTGAAGTCACAGAATGGAGGTGTGTGAAGTCAAAGAATGGAAGTGTGTGAAGTCAAAATTGAGATGTGTGAAGTCAAAGAATGGAGGTGTGTGAAGTCATAGAAAGGAATTGTGTGAAGTCGTAGAATTGAGGTGTGTGAAGCCAGAATTGAGGTGTGTAAAGTCACAGAATTGAGGTGTGTGAACTTAGAATGGAGGTGTGTGAAATCACAGAATGGAGGTTTGTAAAGTCATAGAATGGAGGTGTGTGAAGTCATAGAACGGATGTTTCTGAAGTAGAATGAAGGTGTGTGAAGTCATAGAATGTAGGTGTGTGAAGTCAAAATGGAGGTGTGTGAAGTCACAGAATTGAGGTGCGTGAGGTCACAGAATGGAGGTGTGTGAAGTCATAGAATGGAGGTGTGTGAAGTCATAGAATGGAGGTGTGTGATCATAGAATGGATGTTTGTGAAGTAAGAATTAAGGTGTGTTAAGTCCTAGAATGGAGGTGTGTGAAGGCACAGAATGGAGGTGTGTGAAGTCATAGAATGGAGCTATATGAAGTCATAATGGAGGTGTGTGAAGTCATAGAATGGAGGTGTGTGAAATGACAATGAAGGTGTGTGAAGTCAAAGAATGGAGGTGTGTGAAGTCATAGAAAGGAATTGTGTGAAGTCACAGAATTGAGGTGTGTGAACTCAGAATGGAGGTGTGTGAAGTCACAAAATGGAGGTTTGTAAAGTCATAGAATGGAGGTGTGTGAAGTCATAGAATGGATGTTTCTGAAGTAGAATGAAGGTGTGTGAAGTCATAGAATATAGGTGTGTGAAGTCAAAATGGAGGTGTGCGAACTCATAAAATGGAGATGCGTGAAGTCATGGAATGGAGGTGTGTGAAGTCCAAAAATGGAGGTGTGTGAAGTCAAACAATGGTGGTGTGTGAAGGCACAGAATGGAGGTGTGTGAAGTCAAAGAATGGAAGTGTGTGAAGTCAAAATTGAGGTTTGTGAAGTCACAGAATGCAGGTGTGTGAAGTCACAGAATGGAGGTGTGTGAAGTCATAGAATGGAGGTGTGTGAAGTCACAGAATGGAGGTGTGTGAAGTCACAGAATGGAGGTGTGTGAAGTCATAGAATGGAGGTGTGTGAACTCATAGAATGGAGGTGTGTGAAGTCATGGAAAGGAGGTGTGTGAAGTCAAAGAATGGAGGTGTGTGAATTCAAACAATAAAGGTGTGTGAAGTCACAGAATGCAGGTATGTGAAATCACAGAATGGAGGTGTGTGAAGTCAAAAAGGTGGTGTGTAGAGTCACAAATGGAGGTGTGTGAACTCATGGAATGGAGGTGTGTGAAGTCAAATAATGGAGGTGTGTGAAGGCATCGAATGGAGGTGTGTGAAGTCATGGAATGGAGGTGTGTGAAGTCACAGAATGGAGGTGTGTGAAGTCAGAATGGAGTTGTGTGAAGTTATAGAATGGAGGTGTGTGAAGTCAGAATGGAGGTGTGTGATGTCATAGAATGGAGGTGTGTGAAGACAGAATGGAGGTGTGTGAACTCATAGAATGGAGGTGTGTGAAGTCATAGAATGGAGGTGTGTGAATTCATAGAATGGAGGTGTGTGAAGTCATAGAATGGCGGTGTCTGAAGTCACAGAATGGAGGTGTGTGAAGTCAAAGAATGGAGGTGTGTGAAGTCACAGAATGGAGGTGTGTGAACTCAGAATGGAGGTGTGTGAAGTCACAAAATGGAGGTTTGTAAAGTCATAGAATGGAGGTGTGTGAAGTCATAGAATGGATGTTTCTGAAGTAGAATGAAGGTGTGTGAAGTCACAGAATATAGGTGTGTGAAGTCAAAATGGAGGTGTGCGAACTCATAAAATGGAGATGCGTGAAGTCATGGAATGGAGGTGTGTGAAGTCCAAAAATGGAGGTGTGTGAAGTCAAACAATGGTGGTGTGTGAAGTCACAGAATGGAGGTGTGTGAAGTCAAAGAATGGAAGTGTGTGAAGTCAAAATTGAGGTGTGTGAAGTCACAGAATGCAGGTGTGTGAAGTCAGAGAATGGAGGTGTGTGAAGTCATAGAATGGAGGTGTGTGAAGTCACAGAATGGAGGTGTGTGAAGTCACAGAATGGAGGTGTGTGAAGTCATAGAATGGAGGTGTGTGAACTCATAGAATGGAGGTGTGTGAAGTCATGGAAAGGAGGTGTGAAGTCAAAGAATGGAGGTGTGTGAATTCAAACAATAAAGGTGTGTGAAGTCACAGAATGGAGGTATGTGAAATCACAGAATGGAGGTGAGTGAGGTCAAAAAGGTGGTGTGTAGAGTCACAAATGGAGGTGTGTGAACTCATAGAATGGAGGTGTGTGAAGTCAAAGAATGGAGGTGTGTGAAGTCAAAGAATGGAGGTGTGTGAAGTCACAGAATGGAGTTGTGTGAAGTCATAGAATGGAGGTGTGTGAACTCATAGAATGGAGATGTGTGAAGTCATGGAAAGGAGGTGTGTGAAGTCAAAGAATGGAGGTGTGTGAATTCAAACAATAAAGGTGTTTGAAGTCACAGAATGGAGGTGTGGGAAGTCATAGAATGGAGTTGTGTGAAGTCACAGAATGGAGATGTGTGAATTCATACAATGGAGGTGTGTGAAGTCATAGAATGGAGGCGTCTGAAGTCACAGAATGGAGGTGTGTGAAGTCAAAGAATGGAGGTGTGTGAAGTCCCAGAATGGAGGTGTGTGAAGTCAAAGAATGGAGGTGTGTGAAGTCACAGAATGGAGGTGTGTGAAGTCATAGAATGGAAGTGTGTGAAGTCATAGAATGGAGGTGTGTGAAGCCAGAATTGAGGTGTGTGAAGTCACAGAATTGAGGGGTGTGAACTCAGAATGGAGGTGTGTGAAGTCACAGAATGAAGGTTTGTGAAATCATAGAATGGAGGTGTGTGAAGTCATAGAACGGATGTGTCTGAAGTAGAATGAAGGTGTGTAAAGTCATAGAATGGAGGTGTGTGAAGTCAAAATGGAGGTGTGCGAACTCATAAAATGGAGATGTGTGAAGTCATGGAATGGAGGTGTGTGAAGTCCAAAAATAGAGGTGTGTGAAGTCAAACAATGATAATGTGTGTGAAGTCACAGAATGGAGGTGTGTGAATTCAAAGAATGGAAGTGTGTGAAGTCAAAATGGAGGTGTGTGAAGTAACAGAATGGAGGTGTGTGAAGTCACAGAATGTAGGTGTGTGAAGTCATAGAATGGAGGTGTGTGAAGTCACAGAATGGAGGTGTGTGAAGTCACAGAATGGAGGTGTGTGAAGTCATAGAATGGAGCTATATGAAGTCATAATGGAGGTGTGGGAAGTCATAGAATGGAGGTGTGTGAAATCACAATGGAGGTGTGTGAAGTCAAAGAATGGAGGTGTGTGAAGTCATAGAAAGGAATTGTGTGAAGTCGTAGAATTGAGGTGTGTGAAGCCAGAATTGAGGTGTGTAAAGTCACAGAATTGAGGTGTGTGAACTTAGAATGGAGGTGTGTGAAATCACAGAATGGAGGTTTGTAAAGTCATAGAATGGAGGTGTGTGAAGTCATAGAACGGATGTTTCTGAAGTAGAATGAAGGTGTGTGAAGTCATAGAATGTAGGTGTGTGAAGTCAAAATGGAGGTGTGTGAAGTCACAGAATTGAGGTGCGTGAGGTCACAGAATGGAGGTGTGTGAAGTCATAGAATGGAGGTGTGTGAAGTCATAGAATGGAGGTGAGTGATCATAGAATGGATGTTTGTGAAGTAAGAATTAAGGTGTGTTAAGTCCTAGAATGGAGGTGTGTGAAGGCACAGAATGGAGGTGTGTGAAGTCATAGAATGGAGCTATATGAAGTCATAATGGAGGTGTGTGAAGTCATAGAATGGAGGTGTGTGAAATCACAATGAAGGTGTGTGAAGTCAAAAATGGAGGTGTGTGAAGTCATAGAAAGGAATTGTGTGAAGTCACAGAATTGAGGTGTGTGAACTCAGAATGGAGGTGTGTGAAGTCACAAAATGGGTTTGTAAAGTCATAGAATGGAGGTGTGTGAAGTCATAGAATGGATGTTTCTGAAGTAGAATGAAGGTGTGTGAAGTCATAGAATATAGGTGTGTGAAGTCAAAATGGAGGTGTGCGAACTCATAAACTGGAGATGCGTGAAGTCATGTAATGGAGGTGTGTGAAGTCCAAAAATGGAGGTTTGTGAAGTCAAACAATGGTGATGTGTGAAGTCACAGAATGGAGGTGTGTGAAGTCAAAGAATGGAAGTGTGTGAAGTCAAAATTGAGGTGTGTGAAGTCACAGAATGCAGGTGTGTGAAGTCACAGAATGGAGGTGTGTGAAGTCATAGAATGGAGGTGTGTGAAGTCACAGAATGGAGGTGTGTGAAGTCACAGAATGGAGGTGTGTGAATTCAAACAATAAAGGTGTGTGAAGTCACAGAATGGAGGTGTGGGAAGTCATGGAAAGGAGGTGTGTGAAGTCAAAGAATGGAGGTGTGTGAATTCAAACAATAAAGGTGTGTGAAGTCACAGAATGGAGGTGTGGGAAGTCATAGAATGGAGTTGTGTGAAGTCACAGAATGGAGATGTGTGAATTCATAGAATGGAGGTGTGTGAAGTCATAGAATGGAGGTGTCTGAAGTCACAGAATGGAGGTGTGTGAAGTCAAAGAATGGAGGTGTGTGAAGTCACAGAATGGAGGTGTGTGAAGTCAAAGAATGGATGTGTGTGAAGTCACAGAATGGAGGTGTGTGAAGTCATAGAATGGAAGTGTGTGAAGTCATAGAATGGAGGTGTGTGAAGCCAGAATTGAGGTGTGTGAAGTCACAGAATTGAGGGGTGTGAACTCAGAATGGAGGTGTGTGAAGTCACAGAATGAAGGTTTGTGAAATCATAGAATGGAGGTGTGTGAAGTCATAGAACGGATGTTTCTGAAGTAGAATGAAGGTGTGTAAAGTCATAGAATGGAGGTGTGTGAAGTCAAAATGGAGGTGTGCGAACTCATAAAATGGAGATGTGTGAAGTCATGGAATGGAGGTGTGTGAAGTCCAAAAATAGAGGTGTGTGAAGTCAAACAATGTTAATGTGTGTGAAGTCACAGAATGGAGGTGTGTGAATTCAAAGAATGGAAGTGTGTGAAGTCAAAATGGAGGTGTGTGAAGTAACAGAATGGAGGTGTGTGAAGTCACAGAATGTAGGTGTGTGAAGTCATAGAATGGAGGTGTGTGAAGTCACAGAATGGAGGTGTGTGAAGCCACCGAATGGAGGTGTGTGAAGTCATAGAATGGAGCTATATGAAGTCATAATGCAGGTGTGTGAAGTCATAGAATGGAGGTGTGTGAAATCACAATGGAGGTGTGTGAAGTCAAAGAATGGAGGTGTGTGAAGTCACAGAATGGAGGTGTGTGAATTCAAAGAATGGAAGTGTGTGAAGTCAAAATGGAGGTGTGTGAAGTAACAGAATGGAGGTGTGTGAAGTCACAGAATGTAGGTGTGTGAAGTCATAGAATGGAGGTGTGTGAAGTCACAGAATGGAGGTGTGTGAAGCCACCGAATGGAGGTGTGTGAAGTCATAGAATGGAGCTATATGAAGTCATAATGCAGGTGTGTGAAGTCATAGAATGGAGGTGTGTGAAATCACAATGGAGGTGTGTGAAGTCAAAGAATGGAGGTGTGTGAAGTCATAGAAAGGAATTGTGTGAAGTCGTAGAATTGAGGTGTGTGAAGCCAGAATTTAGGTGTGTGAAATCACAGAATTGAGGTGTGTGAACTCAGAATGGAGGTGTGTGAAGTCACAGAATGGAGGTTTGTAAAGTCATAGAATGGAGGTGTGTGAAGTCATAGAATGGATGTTTCTGAAGTAGAATGTAGGTGTGTGAAGTCAAAGTGGAGGTGTGTGAAGTCAAAATAGAGGTGTGTGAAGTCACAGAATTGAGGTGTGTGAAGTCACAGAATGGAGCTGTGTGAAGTCATAGAATGGAGGTGTGTGAAGGCACAGAATGGAGGTGTGTGAAGTCATAGAATGGAGCTATATGAAGTCATAATGGAGGTGTGTGAAGTCATAGAATGGAGGTGTGTTAAATCACAATGAAGGTGTGTGAAGTCAAAGAATGGAGGTGTGTGAAGTCATAGAAAGGAATTGTGTGAAGTCACAGAATTGAGGTGTGTGAACTCAGAATGGAGGTGTGTGAAGTCACAGAATGGAGGTTTGTAAAGTCATAGAATAGAGGTGTGTGAAGTCATAGAATGGATGTTTCTGAAGTAGAATGAAGGTGTGTGAAGTCGTAGAATATAGGTGTGTGAAGTCAAAATGGAGGTGTGCGAACTCATAAAATGGAGATGCGTGAAGTCATGGAATGGAGGTGTGTGAAGTCCAAAAATGGAGGTGTGTGAAGTCAAACAATGGTGGTGTGGGAAGTCACAGAATGGAGGTGTGTGAAGTCAAAGAATGGAAGTGTGTGAAGTCAAAATTGAGGTGTGTGAAGTCACAGAATGCAGGTGTGTGAAGTCACAGAATGGAGGTGTGTGAAGTCATAGAATGGAGGTGTGTGAAGTCACAGAATGGAGGTGTGTGAAGTCACAGAATGGAGGTGTGTGAAGTCATAGAATGGAGGTGTGTGAACTCATAGAATGGAGGTGTGTGAAGTCATGGAAAGGAGGTGTGTGAAGTAAAGAATGGAGGTGTGTGAATTCAAATAATAAAGGTGTGTGAAGTCACAGAATGGAGGTATGTGAAATCACAGAATGGAGGTGTGTGAAGTCAAAAAGGTGGTGTGTAGAGTCACAAATGGAGGTGTGTGAACTCATAGAATGGAGGTGTGTGAAGTCAAAGAATGGAGGTGTGTGAAGGCATCGAATGGAGGTGTGTGAAGTCATGGAATGGATGTGTGTGAAGTCACAGAATGGAGGTGTGTGAAGTCAGAATGGAGGTGTGTGATGTCATAGAATGGAGGTGTGTGAAGACAGAATGGAGTTGTGTGAACTCATAGAATGGAGGTGTGTGAAGTCATAGAATGGAGGTGTGTGAAGTCATAGAATGGATGTTTGTGAAGTAAGAATGAAGGTGTGTTAAGTCCTAGAATGGAGATGTGTGAAGGCAGAGAATGGAGGTGTGTGAAGTCATAGAATGGAGCTGTGTGAAGTCAGAATGGAGGTGTGTGAAGTCATAGAATGAAGGTGTGTGAACTCACAATGGAGATGTGTGAAGTCAAAGAATGGAGGTGTGTGAAGTCAAAGAATGGAGGTGTGTGAAGTCATAGAATGGAGGTGTGTGAAGTCATAGAATGGAGGTGTGTGAAGTCACAGAATTGATGTTTGTGAAGTCAGAATGGAGGTGTGTGAAGTCAGAATGGAGGTTGTGAAGTCACAGAATGGAGGTGTGTGAAGTCGTAGAATGGATGTGTGTGAAGTCACAAAATTGATGTTTGTGAAGTCAGAATGGAGGTGTGTGAACTCACAATGGAGGTGTGTGAAGTCAAAGAATGGAGGTGTGTGAAGTCACAGAATTGATGTTTGTGAAGTCAGAATGGAGGTGTGTGAAGTCAGAATGGAGGTGTGTGAAGTCATAGAATGGAGGTGTGTGAAGTCACAATGCAGGTGTGTGAACTCATAGAATGGGGGTATGTGAAGTCACAGAATGGAGGTGTGTGAAGTCATAGAATGGAGGAGTGTGAAGTCATAGAATGGAGGTTTGTGAAGTCATAGAATGAAGGTGGGTGAATTCATACAATGGATGTTCCTGAAGTAAGAATGTAGGTGTGTGAAGTCATAGAATGGAGGTGTGTGAAGTCAAAATGGTGGTGTGTGAACTCACAGAATGGATGTATGTGAACTGATAGAGTAGAGGTGTGTGAAGGCATGGAATGGAGGTGTGTGAATTCAAAGAATGGAGGTGTGTGAAGTCAAACAATGGAGGTGTGCGAAGTCACAGAATGGAGGTGTGTGAAGTCACAGAATGGAAGTGTGTGAAGTCAAAATGGAGGTGTGTGAAGTCACAGAATGGAGTTGTGTGAAGTCACAGAATGGAGGTTTGTGAAGTCAAAATGGTGGTGTGTAACGTCACAAATGGAGGTGTGTGAAGTCACAGAATGTATGTGTGTGAACTCAAAATGGAGGTGTGTGAAGTCAAAGAATGGAGGTGTGCGAAGTCAAAGAATATAGGTGTGTGAAGTCATAGAATGGAGGTGTGTGAAGTCATAGAATGTAGGTGTGTGAAATCATAGAATGAAGGTGTGTGAAGTCACGGAATGAAGGTGTGTGAAGTCACAGAACGGAGGTGTTTGACGTCAGAATGGAGGTGTGTGAAGTCCCAGAATGGAGGTGTGGGAAGTCACAGAATGGAGTTGTGTGAAGTCACAGAATGGAGATGGGTGAATTCATAGAATGGAGGTGTGTGAAGTCATAGAATGGAGGTGTCTGAAGTCACAGAATGGAGGTGTGTGAAGTCAAAGAATGGAGGTGTGTGAAGTCACAGAATGGAGGTGTGTGAAGTCAAAGAATGGAGGTGTGTGAAGTCACAGAATGGAGGTGTGTTAAGCCAGAATTGAGGTGTGTGAAGTCACAGAATTGAGGGGTGTGAACTCAGAATGGAGGTGTGTGAAGTCACAGAATGAAGGTTTCTGAAATCATAGAATGGAGGTGTGTGAAGTCATAGAACGGATGTGTCTGAAGTAGAATGAAGGTGTGTAAAGTCATAGAATGGAGGTGTGTGAAGTCGAAATGGAGGTGTGCGAACTCATAAAATGGAGATGTGTGAAGTCATGGAATGGAGGTGTGTGAAGTCCAAAAATAGAGGTGTGTGAAGTCAAACAATGTTAATGTGTGTGAAGTCACAGAATGGAGGTGTGTGAATTCAAAGAATGGAAGTGTGTGAAGTCAAAATGGAGGTGTGTGAAGTAATAGAATGGAGGTGTGTGAAGTCACAGAATGTAGGTGTGTGAAGTCATAGAATGGAGGTGTGTGAAGTCACAGAATGGAGGTGTGTGAAGTCACAGAATGGAGGTGAGTGAAGTCATAGAATGGAGCTATATGAAGTCATAATGGAGGTGTGTGAAGTCATGGAATGGAGGTGTGTGAAATCACAATGGAGGTGTGTGAAGTCAAAGAATGGAGGTGTGTGAAGTCATAGAAAGGAATTGTGTGAAGTCATAGAATGGAGGTGTGTGAAGCCAGAATTGAGGTGTGTGAACTCACAGAATTGAGGTGTGTGAACTCAGAATGGAGGTGTGTGAAGTCACAGAATGGAGGTTTGTAAAGTCATAGAATGGAGGTGTGTGAAGTCATAGAATGGATGTTTCTGAAGTAGAATGAAGGTGTGTGAAGTCATAGAATGTAGGTGTGTGAAGTCAAAATGGAGGTGTGCGAACTCATAAAATGGAGATGTGTGAAGTCATGGAATGGAGGTGTGTGAAGTCACAGAATGGAGGTGTGTGAAGTCAGAATGGAGTTGTGTGAAGTCATAGAATGAAGGTGTGTGAAGTCAGAATGGAGGTGTGTGAAGTCATAGAATGGAGGTGTGTGAAATCAGAATGGAGGTGTGTGAACTAATAGAATGGAGGTTTCTGAAGTAGAATGAAGGTGTGTGAAGTCATAGAATGTAGGTGTGTGAAGTCAAAATGGAGGTGTGCGAACTCATAAAATGGAGATGCGTAAAGTCATGGAATGGAGGTGTGTGAAGTCCAAAAATGGAGGTGTGTGAAGTCAAACAATGGTGGTGTGTGAAGTCACAGAATGGAGGTGTGTGAAGTCAAAGAATGGAAGTGTGTGAAGTCAAAATTGAGGTGTGTGAAGTCACAGAATGGAGGTGTGTGAAGTCACAGAATGGAGGTGTGTGAAGTCATAGAATGGAGGTGTGTGAAGTCACAGAATGGAGATGTGTGTAGTCACAGAATGGAGGTGTGTGAAGTCACAGAGTGGAGGTGTGTGAAGTCACAGAATGGAGGTGTGTGAACTCACAATGGAGGTGTGTGAAGTCCCAGAATGGAGGTGTGTGAAGTCAAACAATAAAGGTGTGTGAAGTCACAGAATGGAGGTCTGTGAAGTCATAGAATGGAGTTGTGTTAAGTCACAGAATGGAGGTATGTGAACTCCGAGAATGGAGGTGTGTGAACTCAGAATGGAGGTGTGTGAAATCACAGAACGGAGATTTGTGAAGTCATAGAATGGAAGTGCGTGAAGTCATATAATGGATGTTTCTGAAGTAAGAATGAAGGTGTGTGAAGTCATAGAATGGAGTTTTGTGAAGTCAAAATGTAGGTGTGTGAACTCATAGAATGGAGGTGTGTGAACACATAGAATGGAGGTGTGTGAAGTCATGGAAAGGAGGTGTGTGAAGTCAAAGAATGGAGGTGTGTGAAGTCAAGCAATAAAGGTGTGTGAAGTCACAGAATGGAGGTATGTGAAATCACAGAATGGAGGTGTGTGAAGTCAAAAAGGTGGTGTGTAGAGTCACAAATGGAGGTGTGTGAACTCATGGAATGGAGGTGTGTGAAGTCAAAGAATGGAGGTGTGTGAAGGCATCGAATGGAGGTGTGTGAAGTCATGGAATGGAGGTGTGTGAAGTCACAGAATGGAGGTGTGTGAAGTCAGAATGGAGTTGTGTGAAGTTATAGAATGGAGGTGTGTGAAGTCAGAATGGAGGTGTGTGATGTCATAGAATGGAGGTGTGTGAAGACAGAATGGAGGTGTGTGAAGTCATAGAATGGATGTTTGTGAAGTAAGAATGAAGGTGTGTAAAGTCCTAGAATGGAGATGTGTGAAGGCAGAGAATGGAGGTGTGTGACGTCATAGAATGGAGCTGTGTGAAGTCAGAATGGAGGTGTGTGAAGTCATAAAATGAAGGTGTGTGAACTCACAATGGAGATGTGTGAAGTCAAAGAATTGAGGTGTGTGAAGTCAAAGAATGGAAGTGTGTGAAGTCATAGAATGGAGGTGTGTGAAGTCATAGAATGGAGGTGTGTGAAGTCATAGAATGGAGGTGTGTGAAGTCACAGAATTGATGTTTGTGAAGTCAGAATGGAGGTGTGTGAAGTCAGAATGGAGGTTTTTGAAGTCACAGAAGGGAGGTGTGTGAAGTCGGAGAATGGATGTGTGTGAAGTCACAAAATTGATGTTTGTGAAGTCAGAATGGAGGTGTGTGAACTCACAATGGAGGTGTGTGAAGTCAAAGAATGGAGGTGTGTGAAGTCACAGAATTGATGTTTGTGAAGTCAGAATGGAGGTGTGTGAAGTCAGAATGGAGGTGTGTGAAGTCATAGAATGGAGGTGTGTGAAGTCACAATGCAGGTGTGTGAACTCATAGAATGGAGGTATGTGAAGTCACAGAATGGAGGTGTGTGAAGTCATAGAATGGAGGTGTGTGAAGTCATAGAATGGAGGAGTGTGAAGTCATAGAATGGAGGTTTGTGAAGTCATAGAATGGAGGTGGGTGAATTCATACAATGGATGTTCCTGAAGTAAGAATGTAGGTGTGTGAAGTCATAGAATGTAGGTGTGTGAAGTCGAAATGGTGGTGTGTGAACTCATAGATGGATGTGTGTGAACTGATAGAGTAGAGGTTTGTGAAGTCATGGAATGGAGGTGTGTGAAGTCAAAGAATGGAGGTGTGTGAAGTCACAGAATGGAGGTGTGTGAACTAATAGAATGGCAGAGTGTGAAGTCATAGAATGGAGGTTTGTGAAGTCAAAATGGAGGTGTGTGAACTCATAGAATGGAGGTGTGTGAACTCATAGAATGGAGGTGTGTGAAGTCATGGAAAGGAGGTGTGTGAAGTGAAAGAATGGAGGTGTGTGAAGTCAAACAATAAAGGTGTGTGAAGTCACAGAATGGAGGTATGTGAAATCACAGAATGGAGGTGTGTGACGTCAGAATGGAGTTGTGTGAAGTTATAGAATGGAGGTGTATGAAGTCAGAATGGAGGTGTGTGATGTCATAGAATGGAGGTGTGTGAAGTCATAGAATGGAGGTGTGTGAAGGCATCGAATGGAGGTGTGTGAAGTCATGGAATGGAGGTGTGTGAAGTCATGGAATGGAGGTGTGTGAAGTCAGAATGGAGTTGTGTGAAGTTATAGAATGGAGGTGTGTGAAGTCAGAATGCAGGTGTGTGATGTCATAGAATGGAGGTGTGTGAAGACAGAATGGAGGTGTGTGAACTCATAGAATGGAGGTGTGTGAAGTCATAGAATGGAGGTGTGTGAAGTCATAGAACGGAGGTGTGTGAAGTCATAGAATGGATGTTTGTGAAGTAAGAATGAAGGTGTGTTAAGTCCTAGAATGGAGATGTGTGAAGGCAGAGAATGGAGGTGTGTGAAGTCATAGAATGGAGCTGTGTGAACTCAGAATGGAGGTGTGTGAAGTCATAGAATGAAGGTGTGTGAACTCACAATGGATATGTGTGAAGTCAAAGAATTGAGGTGTGTGAAGTCAAAGAGTGGAAGTGTGTGAAGTCATAGAATGGAGGTGTGTGAAGTCATAGAATGGAGGTGTGTGAAGTCATAGAATGGAGGTGTGTGAAGTCACAGAATTGATGTTTGTGAAGTCAGAATGGAGGTGTGTGAAGTCAGAATGGAGGTTTGTGAAGTCATAGAATGGAGGTGTGTGAAGTCGTAGAATGGATGTGTGTGAAGTCACAAAATTGATGTTTGTGAAGTCAGAATGGAGGTGTGTGAACTCACAATGGAGGTGTGTGAAGTCATAGAATGGAGGTGTGTGAAGTCACAATGCAGGTGTGTGAACTCATAGAATGGAGGTATGTGAAGTCACAGAATGGAGGTGTGTGAAGTCATAGAATGGAGGTGTGTGAAGTCATAGAATTGAGGTGTGTGAAGTCATAGAATGGAGGTGTGTGAAGTCATAGAATGGAGGAGTGTGAAGTCATAGAATGGAGGTTTGTGAAGTCATAGAATGGAGGTGGGTGAGTTCATACAATGGATGTTCCTGAAGTAAGAATGTAGGTGTGTGAAGTCATAGAATGGAGGTGTGTGAAGTCAAAATTGTGGTGTGTGAACTCATAGAATGGATGTGTGTGAAGTCAAAGAATGGAGGTGTGTGAAGTCAAACAATGGAGGTGTGCGAAGTCACAGAATGGAGGTGTGTGAAGTCACAGAATGGAAGTGTGTGAAGTCAAAATGGAGGTGTGTGAAGTCACAGAATGGAGTTGTGTGAAGTCACAGAATGGAGGTGTGTGAAGTCAAAATGGTGGTGTGTAACGTCACAAATGGAGGTGTGTAAAGTCACAGAATGTATGTGTGTGAACTCAAAATGCAGGTGTGTGAAGTCAAAGAATGGAGGTGTGCGTAGTCAAAGAATATAGGTGTGTGAAGTCATAGAATGGAGGTGTGGGAAGTCATAGAATGTAGGTGTGTGAAATCATAGAATGAAGGTGTGTGAAGTCACGGAATGAAGGTGTGTTAAGTCACAGAACGGAGGTGTGTGAAGTCAAACAATGGAGGTGTACGAAGTCACAGAATGGAGGTGTGTGAAGTCACAGAATGGAAGTGTGTGAAGTCAAAATGGAGGTGTGTGAAGTCACAGAATGGAGGTTTGTGAAGTCATAGAATGGAGGTGGGTGAATTCATACAATGGATGTTCCTGAAGTAAGAATGTAGTTGTGTGAAGTCATAGAATGGAGGTGTGTGAAGTCAAAATGGTGGTGTGTGAACTCATAGAATGGATGTGTGTGAACTGATAGAGTAGAGGTGTGTGAAGTCATGGAATGGAGGTGTGTGAAGTCAAAGAATGGAGGTGTGTGAAGTCAAACAATGGAGGTGTGCGAAGTCACAGAATGGAGGTGTGTGAAGTCACAGAATGGAAGTGTGTGAAGTCAAAATGGTGGTGTGTAACGTCACAAATGGAGGTGTGTGAAGTCACAGAATGTATGTGTGTGAACTCAAAATGGAGGTGTGTGAAGTCAAAGAATGGAGGTGTGCGAAGTCAAAGAATATAGGTGTGTGAAGTCATAGAATGGAGGTGTGTGAAGTCAAAGAATATAGGTGTGTGAAGTCATAGAATGGAGGTGTGTGAAGTCATAGAATGTAGGTGTGTGAAATCATAGAATGAAGGTGTGTGAAGTCACGGAATGAAGGTGTGTTAAGTCACAGAACGGAGGTGTGTGACCTCAGAATGGAGGTGTGTGAAGTCCCAGAATGGAGGGGTGGGAAGTCATAGAATGGAGTTTTGTGAAGTCACAGAATGGAGATGTGTGAATTCATAGAATGGAGGTGTGTGAAGTCACAGAATGGAGGTGTCTGAAGTCACAGAATGGAGGTGTGTGAAGTCAAAGAATGGAGGTGTGTGAAATCACAGAATGGAGGTGTGTGATGTCAAAGAATGAAGGTGTGTGAAGTCACAGAATGGAGGTGTGTGACGTCATAGAATGGAAGTGTGTGAAGTCATAGAATGGAGGTGTGTGAAGCCAGAATTGAGGGGTGTGAACTCAGAATGGAGGTGTGTGAAGTCACAGAATGAAGGTTTGTGAAATCATAGAATGGAGGTGTGTGAAGTCATAGAACGGATTTTTCTGAAGTAGAATGAAGGTGTGTAAAGTCATAGATTGGAGGTGTGTGAAGGCAAAATGGAGGTGTGCGAACTCATAAAATGGAGATGTGTGAAGTCATGGAATGGAGGTGTGTGAAGTCCAAAAATAGAGGTGTGTGAAGTCAAACAATGTTAATGTGTGTGAAGTCACAGAATGGAGGTGTGTGAATTCAAAGAATGGAAGTGTGTGAAGTCAAAATGGAGGTGTGTGAAGTAACAGAATGGAGGTGTGTGAAGTCACAGAATGTAGGTTTGTGAAGTCATAGAATGGAGGTGTGTGAAGTCACAGAATGGATGTGTGTGAAGTCACAGAATGGAGGTGTGTGTAGTCAAACAATAAAGGTGTGTGAAGTCACAGAATTGAGGTGTGTGAAATCACAGAATGGAGGTGTGTGAAGTCAAAAATGTGGTGTGTAGAGTCACAAATGGAGGTGTGTGAACTCATAGAATGGAGGTGTGTGAAGTCAAAGAATGCAGGTGTGTGAAGTCATGGAATGGAGGTGTGTGCAGTCACAAAATGGAGGTGTGTGACGTCGTAGAATGGAGGTGTGTGAAGTCATAGAATGGATGTTTCTGAATAAGAATGAATGTGTGTGAAGTCATAAAATGGAGGTGTATGAAGTCAAAATGGAGGTGTGTGAACTCATAGAATGGAGGTCTGAGAACTCATAGAATGGAGGTGTGTGAAGTCATGGAATAAAGGTGTGTGAAGTCAAAGAATGCATTGTGTGAAGTCAAACAATAAAGGTGTGTGAAGTCACAGAATGGAGGTGTGTGAAATCACAGAATGGAGGTGTGTGAAGTCATGGAATTGAGGTGTGTGAAGTCACAGAATGGAGGTGTGTGAAGTCAGAATGGAGTTGTGTGAAGTCATAGAATGGAGGTGTGTGAATTCACAAGGGAGGTGTGTGAAATAATAGAAAGGAGGTGTGTGAAGTCATCGAATGGAGGTGTGTGAAGTCATGGAATGGATTTGTGTGAAGTCATGGAATGGAGGTGTGTGAAGTCACAGAATGGAGGTGTGTGAAGTCAGAATGGAGTTTTGTGAAGTCATAGAATGGAGGTGTGAGAAGTCACAAGGGAGGTGTGTGAAATCACAGAATGGAGGTGTGTAAAGTCACAGTATGGAGGTGTGTGAAGTCATAGAATGGAGCTGTGTGAAGTCAGATTGGAGGTGTGTGAAGACACAGAATGGTTGTGTGTGAACTCAGAATGGAGGTGTGTGAAATCACAGAATGGAGGTGTGAAGTCATAGAATGGAGGTGTGTGAAGTCATAGAATGGAGGTGTGTGAAGTCATAATGGAGGTGTGTAAAGTCACAGAATTGAGGTGTGAAGTCACAGAATGGAGGTGTGTGAAGTCATAGAATGGAGGTGTGTGAAGTCATAGAATGGAGGTGTGTGATCATAGAATGGATGTTTGTGAAGTAAGAATGAAGGTGTGTTAAGTCATAGAATGGAGGTGTGTGAAGCCACAGAATGGAGGTGTGTGAAGTCATAGAATGGAGCTATATGAAGTCATAATGGAGGTGTGTGAAGTCATAGAATGGAGGTGTGTGAAATCACAATGAAGGTGTGTGAAGTCAAAGAATGGAGGTGTGTGAAGTCATAGAAAGGAATTTTGTGAAGTCACAGAATTGAGGTGTGTGAATTCAGAATGGAAGTGTGTGAAGTCACAGAATGGAGGTTTGTAAAGTCATAGAATGGAGGTGTGTGAAGTCATAGAATGGATGTTTCTGAAGTAGAATGAAGGTGTGTGAAGTCATAGAATATAGGTGTGTGAAGTCAAAATGGAGGTGTGCGAACTCATAAAATGGAGATGCGTGAAGTCACAGAATGGAGGTGTGTGAAGTCAAAGAATGGAAGTGTGTGAAGTCAAAATTGAGGTGTGTGAAGTCACAGAATGCAGGTGTGTGAAGTCACAGAATGGAGGTGTGTGAAGTCATAGAATGGAGGTGTGTGAAGTCACAGAATGGAGGTGTGTGAAGTCACAGAATGGAGGTGTGTGAAGTCATAGAATGGAGGTGTGAACTCATAGAATGGAGGTGTGTGAAGTCATGGAAAGGAGGTGTGTGAAGTCAAAGAATGGAGGTGTGTGAATTCAAACAATAAAGGTGTGTGAAGTCACAGAATGGAGGTGTGTGAAGTCAAAGAATGGAGGTGTGTGAAGTCACAGAATGGAGGTGTGTGAAGTCATAGAATGGAGGTGTGTGAAGTCATAGAATGGAGGTGTGTGAAGCCAGAATTGAGGTGTGTGAAGTCACAGAATTGAGGGGTGTGAACTCAGAATGGAGGTGTGTGAAGTCACAGAATGAAGGTTTGTGAAATCATAGAATGGAGGTGTGTGAAGTCATAGAACGGATGTTTCTGAAGTAGAATGAATGTGTGTAAAGACATAGAATGGAGGTGTGTGAAGTCAAAATATAGGTCTGCGAACTCATAAAATGGAGATGTGTGAAGTCATGGAATGGAGGTGTGTGAAGTCCAAAAATAGAGGTGTGTGAAGTCAAACAATGTTAATGTGTGTGAAGTCACAGAATGGAGGTGTGTGAATTCAAAGAATGGAAGTGTGTGAAGTCAAAATGGAGGTGTGTGAAGTAACAGAATGGAGGTGTGTGAAGTCACAGAATGTAGGTGTGTGAAGTCATAGAATGGAGGTGTGTGAAGTCACAGAATGGAGGTGTGTGAAGTCACAGAATGGAGGTGTGTGAAGTCATAGAATGGAGCTATATGAAGTCATAATGGAGGTGTGTGAAGTCATAGAATGGAGGTGTGTGAAATCACAATGGAGGTGTGTGAAGTCAAAGAATGGAGGTGTGTGAAGTCATAGAAAGGAATTGTGTGAAGTCGTAGAATTGAGGTGTGTGAAGCCAGAATTGAGGTGTGTGAAGACACAGAATTGAGGTGTGTCAACTCAGAATGGAGGTGTGTGAAGTCACAGAATGGAGGTTTGTAAAGTCATAGAATGGAGGTGTGTGAAGTCATAGAATGGATGTTTCTGAAGTAGAATGAAAGTGTGTGAAGTCATAGAATGTAGGTGTGTGAAGTCAAAATGGAGGTGTGTGAAGTCACAGAATTGAGGTGTGTGAAGTCACAGAATGGAGGTGTGTGAAGTCATAGAATGGAGGTGTGTGAATTCATAGAATGGAGGTGTGTGATCATAGAATGGATGTTTGTGAAGTAAGAATGAAGGTGTGTTAAGTCATAGGATGGAGGTGTGTGAAGGCACAGAATGGAGGTGTGTGAAGTCATAGAATGGAGCTATATGAAGTCATAATGGAGGTGTGTGAAGTCATAGAATGGAGGTGTGTGAAATCACAATGAAGGTGTGTGAAGTCAAAGAATGGAGGTGTGTGAAGTCATAGAAAGGAATTGTGTGAAGTCACAGAATTGAGGTGTGTGAACTCAGAATGGAGGTTTGTGAAGTCACAAAATGGAGGTTTGTAAAGTCATAGAATGGAGGTGTGTGAAGTCATAGAATGGATGTTTCTGAAGTAGAATGAAGGTGTGTGAGGTCATAGAATATAGGTGTGTGAAGTCAAAATGGAGGTGTGCGAACTCATAAAATGGAGATGCGTGAAGTCATGGAATGGAGGTGTGTGAAGTCCAAAAATGGAGGTGTGTGAAGTCAAACAATGGTGGTGTGTGAAGTCACAGAATGGAGGTGTGTGAAGTCAAAGAATGGAAGTGTGTGAAGTCAAAATGGAGGTGTGTGAAGTCACAGAATGCAGGTGTGTGAAGTCACAGAATGGAGGTGTGTGAAGTCATAGAATGGAGGTGTGTGAAGTCACAGAATGGAGGTGTGTGAAGTCACAGAATGGAGGTGTGTGAAGTCATAGAATGGAGGTGTGTGAACTCATAGAATGGAGGTGTGTGAAGTCATGGAAAGGAGGTGTGTGAAGTCAAAGAATGGAGGTGTGTGAATTCAAACAATAAAGGTGTGTGAAGTCACAGAATGCAGGTATGTGAAATCACAGAATGGAGGTGTGTGAAGTCAAAAAGGTGGTGTGTAGAGTCACAAATGGAGGTGTGTGAACTCATAGAATGGAGGTGTGTGAAGTCAAAGAATGGAGGTGTGTGAAGGCATTGAATGGAGGTGTGTGAAGTCATGGAATGGAGGTGTGTGAAGTCACAGAATGGAGGTGTGTGAAGTCAGAATGGAGTTGTGTGAAGTTCTAGAATGGAGGTGTGTGAAGTCAGAATGGAGGTGTGTGATGTCATAGAATGGAGGTGTGTGAAGACAGAATGGAGGTGTGTGAACTCATAGAATGGAGGTGTGTGAAGTCATAGAATGGAGGTGTGTGAATTCATAGAATGGAGGTGTGTGAAGTCATAGAATGGCGGTGTCTGAAGTCACAGAATGGAGGTGTGTGAAGTCAAAGAATGGAGGTGTGTGAAGTCACAGAATGGAGGTGTATGAACTCAGAATGGAGGTGTGTGAAGTCACAAAATGGAGGTTTGTAAAGTCATAGAATGGAGGTGTGTGAAGTCATAGAACGGATGTTTCTGAAGTAGAATGAAGGTGTGTGAAGTCATAGAATATAGGTGTGTGAAGTCAAAATGGAGGTGTGCGAACTCATAAAATGGAGATGCGTGAAGTCATGGAATGGAGGTGTGTGAAGTCCAAAAATGGAGGTGTGTGAAGTCAAACAATGGTGGTGTGTGAAGTCACAGAATGGAGGTGTGTGAAGTCAAAGAATGGAAGTGTGTGAAGTCAAAATTGAGATGTGTGAAGTCAAAGAATGGAGGTGTGTGAAGTCATAGAAAGGAATTGTGTGAAGTCGTAGAATTGAGGTGTGTGAAGCCAGAATTGAGGTGTGTAAAGTCACAGAATTGAGGTGTGTGAACTTAGAATGGAGGTGTGTGAAATCACAGAATGGAGGTTTGTAAAGTCATAGAATGGAGGTGTGTGAAGTCATAGAACGGATGTTTCTGAAGTAGAATGAAGGTGTGTGAAGTCATAGAATGTAGGTGTGTGAAGTCAAAATGGAGGTGTGTGAAGTCACAGAATTGAGGTGCGTGAGGTCACAGAATGGAGGTGTGTGAAGTCATAGAATAGAGGTGTGTGAAGTCATAGAATGGAGGTGTGTGATCATAGAATGGATGTTTGTGAAGTAAGAATTAAGGTGTGTTAAGTCCTAGAATGGAGGTGTGTGAAGGCACAGAATGGAGGTGTGTGAAGTCATAGAATGGAGCTATATGAAGTCATAATGGAGGTGTGTGAAGTCATAGAATGGAGGTGTGTGAAATGACAATGAAGGTGTGTGAAGTCAAAGAATGGAGGTGTGTGAAGTCATAGAAAGGAATTGTGTGAAGTCACAGAATTGAGGTGTGTGAACTCAGAATGGAGGTGTGTGAAGTCACAAAATGGAGGTTTGTAAAGTCATAGAATGGAGGTGTGTGAAGTCATAGAATGGATGTTTCTGAAGTAGAATGAAGGTGTGTGAAGTCATAGAATATAGGTGTGTGAAGTCAAAATGGAGGTGTGCGAACTCATAAAATGGAGATGCGTGAAGTCATGGAATGGAGGTGTGTGAAGTCCAAAAATGGAGGTGTGTGAAGTCAAACAATGGTGGTGTGTGAAGGCACAGAATGGAGGTGTGTGAAGTCAAAGAATGGAAGTGTGTGAAGTCAAAATTGAGGTTTGTGAAGTCACAGAATGCAGGTGTGTGAAGTCACAGAATGGAGGTGTGTGAAGTCATAGAATGGAGGTGTGTGAAGTCACAGAATGGAGGTGTGTGAAGTCACAGAATGGAGGTGTGTGAAGTCATAGAATGGAGGTGTGTGAACTCATAGAATGGAGGTGTGTGAAGTCATGGAAAGGAGGTGTGTGAAGTCAAAGAATGGAGGTGTGTGAATTCAAACAATAAAGGTGTGTGAAGTCACAGAATGCAGGTATGTGAAATCACAGAATGGAGGTGTGTGAAGTCAAAAAGGTGGTGTGTAGAGTCACAAATGGAGGTGTGTGAACTCATGGAATGGAGGTGTGTGAAGTCAAATAATGGAGGTGTGTGAAGGCATCGAATGGAGGTGTGTGAAGTCATGGAATGGAGGTGTGTGAAGTCACAGAATGGAGGTGTGTGAAGTCAGAATGGAGTTGTGTGAAGTTATAGAATGGAGGTGTGTGAAGTCAGAATGGAGGTGTGTGATGTCATAGAATGGAGGTGTGTGAAGACAGAATGGAGGTGTGTGAACTCATAGAATGGAGGTGTGTGAAGTCATAGAATGGAGGTGTGTGAATTCATAGAATGGAGGTGTGTGAAGTCATAGAATGGCGGTGTCTGAAGTCACAGAATGGAGGTGTGTGAAGTCAAAGAATGGAGGTGTGTGAAGTCACAGAATGGAGGTGTGTGAACTCAGAATGGAGGTGTGTGAAGTCACAAAATGGAGGTTTGTAAAGTCATAGAATGGAGGTGTGTGAAGTCATAGAATGGATGTTTCTGAAGTAGAATGAAGGTGTGTGAAGTCACAGAATATAGGTGTGTGAAGTCAAAATGGAGGTGTGCGAACTCATAAAATGGAGATGCGTGAAGTCATGGAATGGAGGTGTGTGAAGTCCAAAAATGGAGGTGTGTGAAGTCAAACAATGGTGGTGTGTGAAGTCACAGAATGGAGGTGTGTGAAGTCAAAGAATGGAAGTGTGTGAAGTCAAAATTGAGGTGTGTGAAGTCACAGAATGCAGGTGTGTGAAGTCAGAGAATGGAGGTGTGTGAAGTCATAGAATGGAGGTGTGTGAAGTCACAGAATGGAGGTGTGTGAAGTCACAGAATGGAGGTGTGTGAAGTCATAGAATGGAGGTGTGTGAACTCATAGAATGGAGGTGTGTGAAGTCATGGAAAGGAGGTGTGAAGTCAAAGAATGGAGGTGTGTGAATTCAAACAATAAAGGTGTGTGAAGTCACAGAATGGAGGTATGTGAAATCACAGAATGGAGGTGAGTGAGGTCAAAAAGGTGGTGTGTAGAGTCACAAATGGAGGTGTGTGAACTCATAGAATGGAGGTGTGTGAAGTCAAAGAATGGAGGTGTGTGAAGTCAAAGAATGGAGGTGTGTGAAGTCACAGAATGGAGTTGTGTGAAGTCATAGAATGGAGGTGTGTGAACTCATAGAATGGAGATGTGTGAAGTCATGGAAAGGAGGTGTGTGAAGTCAAAGAATGGAGGTGTGTGAATTCAAACAATAAAGGTGTTTGAAGTCACAGAATGGAGGTGTGGGAAGTCATAGAATGGAGTTGTGTGAAGTCACAGAATGGAGATGTGTGAATTCATACAATGGAGGTGTGTGAAGTCATAGAATGGAGGCGTCTGAAGTCACAGAATGGAGGTGTGTGAAGTCAAAGAATGGAGGTGTGTGAAGTCCCAGAATGGAGGTGTGTGAAGTCAAAGAATGGAGGTGTGTGAAGTCACAGAATGGAGGTGTGTGAAGTCATAGAATGGAAGTGTGTGAAGTCATAGAATGGAGGTGTGTGAAGCCAGAATTGAGGTGTGTGAAGTCACAGAATTGAGGGGTGTGAACTCAGAATGGAGGTGTGTGAAGTCACAGAATGAAGGTTTGTGAAATCATAGAATGGAGGTGTGTGAAGTCATAGAACGGATGTGTCTGAAGTAGAATGAAGGTGTGTAAAGTCATAGAATGGAGGTGTGTGAAGTCAAAATGGAGGTGTGCGAACTCATAAAATGGAGATGTGTGAAGTCATGGAATGGAGGTGTGTGAAGTCCAAAAATAGAGGTGTGTGAAGTCAAACAATGATAATGTGTGTGAAGTCACAGAATGGAGGTGTGTGAATTCAAAGAATGGAAGTGTGTGAAGTCAAAATGGAGGTGTGTGAAGTAACAGAATGGAGGTGTGTGAAGTCACAGAATGTAGGTGTGTGAAGTCATAGAATGGAGGTGTGTGAAGTCACAGAATGGAGGTTTGTGAAGTCACAGAATGGAGGTGTGTGAAGTCATAGAATGGAGCTATATGAAGTCATAATGGAGGTGTGGGAAGTCATAGAATGGAGGTGTGTGAAATCACAATGGAGGTGTGTGAAGTCAAAGAATGGAGGTGTGTGAAGTCATAGAAAGGAATTGTGTGAAGTCGTAGAATTGAGGTGTGTGAAGCCAGAATTGAGGTGTGTAAAGTCACAGAATTGAGGTGTGTGAACTTAGAATGGAGGTGTGTGAAATCACAGAATGGAGGTTTGTAAAGTCATAGAATGGAGGTGTGTGAAGTCATAGAACGGATGTTTCTGAAGTAGAATGAAGGTGTGTGAAGTCATAGAATGTAGGTGTGTGAAGTCAAAATGGAGGTGTGTGAAGTCACAGAATTGAGGTGCGTGAGGTCACAGAATGGAGGTGTGTGAAGTCATAGAATGGAGGTGTGTGAAGTCATAGAATGGAGGTGTGTGATCATAGAATGGATGTTTGTGAAGTAAGAATTAAGGTGTGTTAAGTCCTAGAATGGAGGTGTGTGAAGGCACAGAATGGAGGTGTGTGAAGTCATAGAATGGAGCTATATGAAGTCATAATGGAGGTGTGTGAAGTCATAGAATGGAGGTGTGTGAAATCACAATGAAGGTGTGTGAAGTCAAAAATGGAGGTGTGTGAAGTCATAGAAAGGAATTGTGTGAAGTCACAGAATTGAGGTGTGTGAACTCAGAATGGAGGTGTGTGAAGTCACAAAATGGAGGTTTGTAAAGTCATAGAATGGAGGTGTGTGAAGTCATAGAATGGATGTTTCTGAAGTAGAATGAAGGTGTGTGAAGTCATAGAATATAGGTGTGTGAAGTCAAAATGGAGGTGTGCGAACTCATAAACTAGAGATGCGTGAAGTCATGTAATGGAGGTGTGTGAAGTCCAAAAATGGAGGTTTGTGAAGTCAAACAATGGTGATGTGTGAAGTCACAGAATGGAGGTGTGTGAAGTCAAAGAATGGAAGTGTGTGAAGTCAAAATTGAGGTGTGTGAAGTCACAGAATGCAGGTGTGTGAAGTCACAGAATGGAGGTGTGTGAAGTCATAGAATGGAGGTGTGTGAAGTCACAGAATGGAGGTGTGTGACGTCACAGAATGGAGGTGTGTGAATTCAAACAATAAAGGTGTGTGAAGTCACAGAATGGAGGTGTGGGAAGTCATGGAAAGGAGGTGTGTGAAGTCAAAGAATGGAGGTGTGTGAATTCAAACAATAAAGGTGTGTGAAGTCACAGAATGGAGGTGTGGGAAGTCATAGAATGGAGTTGTGTGAAGTCACAGAATGGAGATGTGTGAATTCATAGAATGGAGGTGTGTGAAGTCATAGAATGGAGGTGTCTGAAGTCACAGAATGGAGGTGTGTGAAGTCAAAGAATGGAGGTGTGTGAAGTCACAGAATGGAGGTGTGTGAAGTCAAAGAATGGATGTGTGTGAAGTCACAGAATGGAGGTGTGTGAAGTCATAGAATGGAAGTGTGTGAAGTCATAGAATGGAGGTGTGTGAAGCCAGAATTGAGGTGTGTGAAGTCACAGAATTGAGGGGTGTGAACTCAGAATGGAGGTGTGTGAAGTCACAGAATGAAGGTTTGTGAAATCATAGAATGGAGGTGTGTGAAGTCATAGAACGGATGTTTCTGAAGTAGAATGAAGGTGTGTAAAGTCATAGAATGGAGGTGTGTGAAGTCAAAATGGAGGTGTGCGAACTCATAAAATGGAGATGTGTGAAGTCATGGAATGGAGGTGTGTGAAGTCCAAAAATAGAGGTGTGTGAAGTCAAACAATGTTAATGTGTGTGAAGTCACAGAATGGAGGTGTGTGAATTCAAAGAATGGAAGTGTGTGAAGTCAAAATGGAGGTGTGTGAAGTAACAGAATGGAGGTGTGTGAAGTCACAGAATGTAGGTGTGTGAAGTCATAGAATGGAGGTGTGTGAAGTCACAGAATGGAGGTGTGTGAAGCCACCGAATGGAGGTGTGTGAAGTCATAGAATGGAGCTATATGAAGTCATAATGCAGGTGTGTGAAGTCATAGAATGGAGGTGTGTGAAATCACAATGGAGGTGTGTGAAGTCAAAGAATGGAGGTGTGTGAAGTCATAGAAAGGAATTGTGTGAAGTCGTAGAATTGAGGTGTGTGAAGCCAGAATTTAGGTGTGTGAAATCACAGAATTGAGGTGTGTGAACTCAGAATGGAGGTGTGTGAAGTCACAGAATGGAGGTTTGTAAAGTCATAGAATGGAGGTGTGTGAAGTCATAGAATGGATGTTTCTGAAGTAGAATGTAGGTGTGTGAAGTCAAAATGGAGGTGTGTGAAGTCAAAATAGAGGTGTGTGAAGTCACAGAATTGAGGTGTGTGAAGTCACAGAATGGAGCTGTGTGAAGTCATAGAATGGAGGTGTGTGAAGGCACAGAATGGAGGTGTGTGAAGTCATAGAATGGAGCTATATGAAGTCATAATGGAGGTGTGTGAAGTCATAGAATGGAGGTGTGTGAAATCACAATGAAGGTGTGTGAAGTCAAAGAATGGAGGTGTGTGAAGTCATAGAATGGAATTGTGTGAAGTCACAGAATTGAGGTGTGTGAACTCAGAATGGAGGTGTGTGAAGTCACAGAATGGAGGTTTGTAAAGTCATAGAATAGAGGTGTGTGAAGTCATAGAATGGATGTTTCTGAAGTAGAATGAAGGTGTGTGAAGTCGTAGAATATAGGTGTGTGAAGTCAAAATGGAGGTGTGCGAACTCATAAAATGGAGATGCGTGAAGTCATGGAATGGAGGTGTGTGAAGTCCAAAAATGGAGGTGTGTGAAGTCAAACAATGGTGGTGTGGGAAGTCACAGAATGGAGGTGTGTGAAGTCAAAGAATGGAAGTGTGTGAAGTCAAAATTGAGGTGTGTGAAGTCACAGAATGCAGGTGTGTGAAGTCACAGAATGGAGGTGTGTGAAGTCATAGAATGGAGGTGTGTGAAGTCACAGAATGGAGGTGTGTGAAGTCACAGAATGGAGGTGTGTGAAGTCATAGAATGGAGGTGTGTGAACTCATAGAATGGAGGTGTGTGAAGTCATGGAAAGGAGGTGTGTGAAGTAAAGAATGGAGGTGTGTGAATTCAAACAATAAAGGTGTGTGAAGTCACAGAATGGAGGTATGTGAAATCACAGAATGGAGGTGTGTGAAGTCAAAAAGGTGGTGTGTAGAGTCACAAATGGAGGTGTGTGAACTCATAGAATGGAGGTGTGTGAAGTCAAAGAATGGAGGTGTGTGAAGGCATCGAATGGAGGTGTGTGAAGTCATGGAATGGATGTGTGTGAAGTCACAGAATGGAGGTGTGTGAAGTCAGAATGGAGGTGTGTGATGTCATAGAATGGAGGTGTGTGAAGACAGAATGGAGTTGTGTGAACTCATAGAATGGAGGTGTGTGAAGTCATAGAATGGAGGTGTGTGAAGTCATAGAATGGATGTTTGTGAAGTAAGAATGAAGGTGTGTTAAGTCCTAGAATGGAGATGTGTGAAGGCAGAGAATGGAGGTGTGTGAAGTCATAGAATGGAGCTGTGTGAAGTCAGAATGGAGGTGTGTGAAGTCATAGAATGAAGGTGTGTGAACTCACAATGGAGATGTGTGAAGTCAAAGAATGGAGGTGTGTGAAGTCAAAGAATGGAGGTGTGTGAAGTCATAGAATGGAGGTGTGTGAAGTCATAGAATGGAGGTGTGTGAAGTCACAGAATTGATGTTTGTGAAGTCAGAATGGAGGTGTGTGAAGTCAGAATGGAGGTTTGTGAAGTCACAGAATGGAGGTGTGTGAAGTCGTAGAATGGATGTGTGTGAAGTCACAAAATTGATGTTTGTGAAGTCAGAATGGAGGTGTGTGAACTCACAATGGAGGTGTGTGAAGTCAAAGAATGGAGGTGTGTGAAGTCACAGAATTGATGTTTGTGAAGTCAGAATGGAGGTGTGTGAAGTCAGAATGGAGGTGTGTGAAGTCATAGAATGGAGGTGTGTGAAGTCACAATGCAGGTGTGTGAACTCATAGAATGGAGGTATGTGAAGTCACAGAATGGAGGTGTGTGAAGTCATAGAATGGAGGAGTGTGAAGTCATAGAATGGAGGTTTGTGAAGTCATAGAATGAAGGTGGGTGAATTCATACAATGGATGTTCCTGAAGTAAGAATGTAGGTGTGTGAAGTCATAGAATGGAGGTGTGTGAAGTCAAAATGGTGGTGTGTGAACTCACAGAATGGATGTATGTGAACTGATAGAGTAGAGGTGTGTGAAGGCATGGAATGGAGGTGTGTGAATTCAAAGAATGGAGGTGTGTGAAGTCAAACAATGGAGGTGTGCGAAGTCACAGAATGGAGGTGTGTGAAGTCACAGAATGGAAGTGTGTGAAGTCAAAATGGAGGTGTGTGAAGTCACAGAATGGAGTTGTGTGAAGTCACAGAATGGAGGTTTGTGAAGTCAAAATGGTGGTGTGTAACGTCACAAATGGAGGTGTGTGAAGTCACAGAATGTATGTGTGTGAACTCAAAATGGAGGTGTGTGAAGTCAAAGAATGGAGGTGTGCGAAGTCAAAGAATATAGGTGTGTGAAGTCATAGAATGGAGGTGTGTGAAGTCATAGAATGTAGGTGTGTGAAATCATAGAATGAAGGTGTGTGAAGTCACGGAATGAAGGTGTGTGAAGTCACAGAACGGAGGTGTTTGACGTCAGAATGGAGGTGTGTGAAGTCCCAGAATGGAGGTGTGGGAAGTCACAGAATGGAGTTGTGTGAAGTCACAGAATGGAGATGGGTGAATTCATAGAATGGAGGTGTGTGAAGTCATAGAATGGAGGTGTCTGAAGTCACAGAATGGAGGTGTGTGAAGTCAAAGAATGGAGGTGTGTGAAGTCACAGAATGGAGGTGTGTGAAGTCAAAGAATGGAGGTGTGTGAAGTCACAGAATGGAGGTGTGTGAAGCCACCGAATGGAGGTGTGTGAAGTCATAGAATGGAGCTATATGAAGTCATAATGCAGGTGTGTGAAGTCATAGAATGGAGGTGTGTGAAATCACAATGGAGGTGTGTGAAGTCAAAGAATGGAGGTGTGTGAAGTCATAGAAAGGAATTGTGTGAAGTCGTAGAATTGAGGTGTGTGAAGCCAGAATTTAGGTGTGTGAAATCACAGAATTGAGGTGTGTGAACTCAGAATGGAGGTGTGTGAAGTCACAGAATGGAGGTTTGTAAAGTCATAGAATGGAGGTGTGTGAAGTCATAGAATGGATGTTTCTGAAGTAGAATGTAGGTGTGTGAAGTCAAAATGGAGGTGTGTGAAGTCAAAATAGAGGTGTGTGAAGTCACAGAATTGAGGTGTGTGAAGTCACAGAATGGAGCTGTGTGAAGTCATAGAATGGAGGTGTGTGAAGGCACAGAATGGAGGTGTGTGAAGTCATAGAATGGAGCTATATGAAGTCATAATGGAGGTGTGTGAAGTCATAGAATGGAGGTGTGTGAAATCACAATGAAGGTGTGTGAAGTCAAAGAATGGAGGTGTGTGAAGTCATAGAAAGGAATTGTGTGAAGTCGTAGAATTGAGGTGTGTGAAGCCAGAATTTAGGTGTGTGAAATCACAGAATTGAGGTGTGTGAACTCAGAATGGAGGTGTGTGAAGTCACAGAATGGAGGTTTGTAAAGTCATAGAATGGAGGTGTGTGAAGTCATAGAATGGATGTTTCTGAAGTAGAATGTAGGTGTGTGAAGTCAAAATGGAGGTGTGTGAAGTCAAAATAGAGGTGTGTGAAGTCACAGAATTGAGGTGTGTGAAGTCACAGAATGGAGCTGTGTGAAGTCATAGAATGGAGGTGTGTGAAGGCACAGAATGGAGGTGTGTGAAGTCATAGAATGGAGCTATATGAAGTCATAATGGAGGTGTGGGAAGTCATAGAATGGAGGTGTGTGAAATCACAATGGAGGTGTGTGAAGTCAAAGAATGGAGGTGTGTGAAGTCATAGAAAGGAATTGTGTGAAGTCGTAGAATTGAGGTGTGTGAAGCCAGAATTGAGGTGTGTAAAGTCACAGAATTGAGGTGTGTGAACTTAGAATGGAGGTGTGTGAAATCACAGAATGGAGGTTTGTAAAGTCATAGAATGGAGGTGTGTGAAGTCATAGAACGGATGTTTCTGAAGTAGAATGAAGGTGTGTGAAGTCATAGAATGTAGGTGTGTGAAGTCAAAATGGAGGTGTGTGAAGTCACAGAATTGAGGTGCGTGAGGTCACAGAATGGAGGTGTGTGAAGTCATAGAATGGAGGTGTGTGAAGTCATAGAATGGAGGTGTGTGATCATAGAATGGATGTTTGTGAAGTAAGAATTAAGGTGTGTTAAGTCCTAGAATGGAGGTGTGTGAAGGCACAGAATGGAGGTGTGTGAAGTCATAGAATGGAGCTATATGAAGTCATAATGGAGGTGTGTGAAGTCATAGAATGGAGGTGTGTGAAATCACAATGAAGGTGTGTGAAGTCAAAAATGGAGGTGTGTGAAGTCATAGAAAGGAATTGTGTGAAGTCACAGAATTGAGGTGTGTGAACTCAGAATGGAGGTGTGTGAAGTCACAAAATGGAGGTTTGTAAAGTCATAGAATGGAGGTGTGTGAAGTCATAGAATGGATGTTTCTGAAGTAGAATGAAGGTGTGTGAAGTCATAGAATATAGGTGTGTGAAGTCAAAATGGAGGTGTGCGAACTCATAAACTAGAGATGCGTGAAGTCATGTAATGGAGGTGTGTGAAGTCCAAAAATGGAGGTTTGTGAAGTCAAACAATGGTGATGTGTGAAGTCACAGAATGGAGGTGTGTGAAGTCAAAGAATGGAAGTGTGTGAAGTCAAAATTGAGGTGTGTGAAGTCACAGAATGCAGGTGTGTGAAGTCACAGAATGGAGGTGTGTGAAGTCATAGAATGGAGGTGTGTGAAGTCACAGAATGGAGGTGTGTGACGTCACAGAATGGAGGTGTGTGAATTCAAACAATAAAGGTGTGTGAAGTCACAGAATGGAGGTGTGGGAAGTCATGGAAAGGAGGTGTGTGAAGTCAAAGAATGGAGGTGTGTGAATTCAAACAATAAAGGTGTGTGAAGTCACAGAATGGAGGTGTGGGAAGTCATAGAATGGAGTTGTGTGAAGTCACAGAATGGAGATGTGTGAATTCATAGAATGGAGGTGTGTGAAGTCATAGAATGGAGGTGTCTGAAGTCACAGAATGGAGGTGTGTGAAGTCAAAGAATGGAGGTGTGTGAAGTCACAGAATGGAGGTGTGTGAAGTCAAAGAATGGATGTGTGTGAAGTCACAGAATGGAGGTGTGT